>CAXARO010001446.1:0-58503 GCA_963971305.1 Arcuatula senhousia
TAAATTAATATTATATATATATATGTTTATTCATCCTCCTATAGGAGATACAGCAATTTTTAACTTGATAACACAAAGACAAAATAAAAGAAAACAGAAAAGGAATGAAAAAAAAATATTTAAATATACATCAATAATAAGGGAAACAAGCAGTTAAAGTCCAGAAAGGTTCATTCAAAATTTTAGCAGTCATATTCTTTGCATAGTTTATATGTAAATTTTATGCAACTGCAAGTAAACTCGTCTTTTTCATCACTCTCTAGTTCCATAATCTTATCACTATTGCATGACAATATTGTTAAAGTAAACAAAGTATCATCCATCGCATGGAGAGCAACACTGAAAGTTATAGGACCAATGTTGACCAGTTCCATCCAAAACAAGTCTCGAGTTAATGTCAAACTTGAACACTGCGTCAGTATATGTATGATTGGGTTGCTGTAGAAAAAGCCACATTTATGACAAAGCAGTTGATCTTCCAGCTGATTAGGTTCAATCAAGGCACACAAAGAGACCAAAAATTGTGATTGAGTCTTTAATAATGGGTAGGATCGTAAAATTGTCCATGCACGGTGTGGCTTTATTTCACTATGTATTTGGCGGAAGTACAAAAAGTCATTGTCGTTGTCCATTCTTTGAATAAGCTCGATCTGATTAATCTCATTCACCTTGGTTTTCACTATCAGCGGCGTAGCTAGAGTTAAAAGGAAGTGTAGGCACACTCCTCTCGGCGAGGGGTCTGGGGGCCGCTAAAGGCCCCCAGCGGGTCCAGGGCAGAGCCCTGGTAGGGGGTCCAGGGGGGCGAAGCCCCCCGGAAGCTGAGCGGTTTTAACGTTTTGAAACGCTTTTTAGACTACCTGTCTGTTAAAGAATTTCAATCATTCTATCTGTTTAATATCTTTTATAAATAAAGAAAAAAGAAAGCCTTTAAAAAAAACACACAAGACAAGACAATGTTTAAAAGAAAGAAAATGCCTGTAAAATGTCTTAGGGGGACCCAAATAATTAGCCATGCAAAATTTAATATTCTAGGGGGTTTCAAATAGTCAACAATGACGGTTTACAGTGTTTTCAAGCAAGGACAGATATTTATTTATTTCAGACAACTTTCTTTGTAATTATCAACAGCTGAGCATGGTTTAACCATTTGTGAAGTTAGTAGTCTAAACGTTACTTATACATGTTTGAATACTTGGATGATCTTTAACTATATTATATAGTCTAAACAGTTTGTGTTTCCGATAACCGAGGTATGATTCCACATCCCGTTCTACATAAAAGTACCTTACCTGAGGCTGAACCTAAATCATATGCAAAATTTAACAAATCTTACAAAGGCGACGTAAGTTGCATTATGTACCACAGTAATCAATTATGTAAAGTTTCATTGGATTCATTCAATTCGTTTTAAAACCATCATCTGGGAACGATTGGGGCTGATTTAATGGATGGCGCGGACACTTAGGGACATTCTTCAACTATTGAAAAAACTATACTAGCGTTACAAAAACTTTACTATAATTTTAGTAAATGCAAGTATATAAATAGTATTTATATGGGATTGTATTTAACAGTCAACTAGTAGAACTGTATATGCAATGTCACTTAGGTTAGCTGTCAGTAAAATGCCATTCGTCGGGTTTTCTGGCTTGCAAATACTCGAATTAACCCCGGGGGGGTTACTCCCATTGTAAGTGGTCATACCTATGTGCCGCAAAACAGGGTCTGTTTTTCACAGGTTTCTAGTCATGAACAGGGTCATAATTTTCAACCCTGTAAAGAACAGGTTTATTAATAACTTCAACAAGTCTGTCATCGGTAATTCAGCATAACATTTTCATAGTAGAACAGTCAAATTCCAAAAATAATTGTAATTTTCCTCCCAAATATTAGTTAATAAGGTTAAAACGTACTTAACATCATTGAAATGGTATGAAAATGACTTCATTTGACTGCACAATATCTGTGACAGGGTATGGTTTTCTATATTTTTTAAGTCACGAACAGGTCCAGGTTTGGCAACCTCATCAGCACATAGGTATGCAATATAAAGGAGAGTAACCCCCCCGGGGAATTAACTCTTCTATGTCAATTTTGAACGTACGATGGACATGCATAAGAGCTAGTGCAGAAAGACGTTCATCGCCCATAGACGCACGCAGGTAACTTTTTATCCTTTTCATCGCACTGAAAGATCGTTCGGCGGTAGCAGAAGAGGCGGGCATCGTTATCAAAATTGTAAGCACCTTGAAAATGGACGGATAAGCATACTGATTAGTGACGCGTAAGGTATCAATAAGGCTGCTAGGTTTATCGTTCGTCATATCCCAACGGTTTTCAAAAAGTTGGAATCAACAAAACAGCTTAAAACAGCGAAACACCAAGAAAAGTTTAATAAAAAGGCAAATTATTTAATGTCAATAACGGTGTAAAGTCTTGAGTTATAGTAAATGCATGTTGGTTGAGAAGATTCCAACTTTTTGAAAATTTTAATCTAGGGGCTTCTTTTAATTTAAACTGACAGCGGGGGGATCCAAGATTTTAAGGAAGCGGGGGGGTCCAAGATCTTAAGGTAGCGGGGGCATAATTGCGTAAAAATGGTCATTTTATGCAAAATAAACACATTTCAAATCTCAGCTTCAATCACCGGGGGGAGGAGAGGGGAACGAACGTTCCTGGGTGTCATAATAAACACATGATGATCCAGATTTATTGAATTATTATACATATTTTCGAATGATAGTATAAAGTGGGGTAGACTAGTGAGTGATAGGGCATTTTGACCTTTATTTTGATCTTGTGTAACTTTGAGTAGAATCCTATTTGCTCATATTCTGAGTAGCTAATAATCGGGGAGACCGAGGCGAACGAAAAAAAAATCCATCATAGAAAAATACCTTGTCGGGAAACCAAATCGGTGTAAATCTGGCCAGGTTCCTTCAATAAGTCTCTTCTTAACGGACACGTCGATAATTGTTCCTTCTGATATGCATGTCGCAATGTCCGGGTAACAGGGAGAATAGCTGACATGGCTGAGTGAAGAGCTAGAAGTAGAAGCTATGGTGGCTGAGTCTGACAAGTCTGCGCTTGCTACTTCAGTCGGCTCAGGCTCTGACAGGGTAGCAGGGCTGGGTTCGACAGCTCCTTCAGGAGTCTCAATTTCTTGGGAATTACTAGACGTAGTACTTGTAGATGACTTCGGTTTAAAGTACAGATCTAATGATTTTTGGCGTTGCATGTTTACGTTATAACGTCACCCGGAAATTATATTTCTGTACCTAATACAGACCAGGGTGCTGTTTCATAAAGCAATCGCTAATTAACGTGTTCGTTATCCCATACAAATCTAATGGGCTTACGTGCACGTTAGGGTAACGATCGCTTTATGAAACGGCACCCAGTTACGGTTTCGTATCCGGATAAACGAGAACGTAACGTTTTATGGTCTTGTTAATTGTTATAGACCTGTACTATATCAATTATTTTAATTACGGAATCTAATAAATCCTTAATAATATATTTGCTTTAAAAGCAGTAAATTATAATTTTTACAAGTAATACATGTAATAGAAGGCATGCTTTACAAAATCATGTGTAGGCAAGTGCCTACATTGCCTATATGCAGCTACGCCACTGACTATGTTCTTCCAACGATTATTGCATGGGAATGTACTTTTAAAGATAAGTTCATCTATGAAATTCATTAAATCGTATTTTTGATGAATAAGGTTAACCCTACGTAGCATTTGTCTAATCATATTTTGGAGGGATTTGTCATACAAGTTTCAAGACAATATATATTTACAATGCTCTATTTTGAAACTTAAAAATTATGGGCCTATAGTTTACATTCTGTTGCACTGATTAACACATTTTAAAGTAGAAATGTTAACTGTTTATTTCATTTTGATGTTAATTAAAATGATGAAAACAAGCAATTTTTGTTTATAAAACCAACAGAATGACCGAGACATGGCTGATTGGCATTTATAGAGAAAGTATTATAAGCTATTCTATTGGCATTGAGGTCAACAAATATTTTTTTGTTTAATAGCCCTTTCCACGTACATTTTTTTAAAATTTATGCCTACGAGCAACCTACAAGTGCAACAATATTGTTAATGACATCTTATTACTGGTGATGAAAAAAAAGGAATTTTACCATATGAAAGGAGAAGGGTCTATTAGCTACAGGAACGACCGTATCGGTAACACTCATACCGGAAGGGAACAACTGTACCTGTGATACGAAATATCAAATTTTCCCGAATACGTACCGGAAATTATAATCACCCTATTTTTTCTGGGTCGTACTAAAGACCTGAAAATGGACCTGAAAAGACCTGAAAAGACCTGAAAAATATTACATGCCGATATTCAATTTTGCATAACTTTTTTGTTTCTTGATGAATTTTCTTCAAATAAAAATATTTTGAAACTAGGTAAATATGGCATTTTCAGGAAATATTTGGTTTTAATTTCAATAAATATTTACGACCAAAAATTAACCTGGACCTGAAAGGGAATTTGGAAAGACCTGAAAGACATGAAAATCATTGCCACCTTTATTTTTATAATTGCAAAACTCTTTTTTTTTTATCTGTAATGATATTGATATCTGTCAAACTTAAATAATGAAAAAAAAGGAAAAGTTATTGCACAGCAATCACTTTTTTGACTTGTTTTAATATAACTCTTTATGATTGCTTTTGTCGTTTCTGCCAGTGAGGCTTAAACATTGAATTGGAGATTTTACTTTGGTTTTGATTTATTTTTATGGCCCGACCACGTATGTGGATCGGACATATAGTTTTACCCTTGTCCGTCCGTCCGTCCGTACGTCCGTACGTCCGTACGTACATCTGTCCGTAACACTTTGGTTAAGTTCTTGGTTAAGGTCCATTACTCGGATACTAGATGTTGGGGGTCAATGATATTTCACCACCAGATGGGTCTTGGGTAGGGCTACACCACCCACTAGAAATAAGGTCACTGTGACCTATATTTTATGCATGAACGACTTCGGTTAAGTTCTTGGTTAAGGTCCATAACTTGGATACTAGATTTTGGGGGTCAATGATATTTCACTACTAGATGTGTCTTAGCTAGGTAAGGTGACACCACCCACTAGAAATTAGGTCACTGTGACCTATATTTTATGCATGAATGACTTTGGTTAAGTTCTTGGTTAAGGTCCATATCTCAGATACTACATGTTGATGGTCAATGGTATTTTACCACTAGATGTGTCTTGGGTAACATGACATCACCCAATAAAAATAAGGTCACTGTGACCTATATTTTACGCATGAATGACTGGTTAAGTTCTTAGTTCAGGTCCATATCTTGAATACTACATGTTAGGGGTCAATAATATTTCACTACTTGATGATTCTTGGTAACATGGCACCACCAACCAGAAATAAGGTCACAGCGACCTTTATTTTACACATGAACACTTTTAATTAATTTCTTGGTAAAGGTCCATATCCATATACGGAATTGTCATTCTGGTTTTGAAGAGATGTAACCCAATGCGATTTACCAGTGTGATGTATCTGAACTGCTGGGCCGTTCATAGTTTTAAATGAGCCGAAATTTTCATTCCAAGATTGTGAATGTTGGCTGGCTTACTGGTCTGCTGGCTGGAGGCTGGGTAGTGGGTCTGGAAGGCTGGCTTGCTGGTCTGCTGGCTGGAGGCTGGGTAGTGGGTCTGGCAGGCTGGGTTGCTGGTTTTAGGGCTGGAAACTCTTGGTCGTATGTAGGACAAGGCTTGTCTTCTGTGATTTCAGATGGAGTAGACAGAAGGGCATCTCTATATGGGGTAGGCTCTTGGTGCTCTGGATTAGTTTTCGGCAAACCATTTGGAAGGGTTGGCAAACGTAAAGCATTTCTGTACAGATAAGAGACATTACTGGTTCTAGTTGCTGCTGGACGGAGGCAAACTATCCTAAGGACTGTTTTAACCTCCTGAACAAGACGACTAGTAACAGTTTTCACACCAAGGGGAGACAGATGAAGACCATCACGGCTTAGCAGGTTGCGCTGAATCTTACCACGGATCTTAAATAGAGGATGGCTTACATAATGGAGAAATGTCTGTTTACTGGCAATTTGTTGAAGACGCTGGTTTATCGAAAAGGCTTTGGCATTGATGGTGGCTATAAAATCAGGACTGGATACTTTGGCGTTTGGGAAAAGATTCTTGTCTCTTGGAAGAATACCAGAAATGACGATGTGGATGTCTGGGTTAAGTCTCTGGATGCTTTGCACAAGATGAGCAAAGTGCTGTATTGTTTCTTGTACAGAATCTGTGGCTAGGTTGTTGGCACCAAGGTGGAGTACGGCCACTTTATAGTTAGGAACAAGGTCTTCTATCTCTGGCAACATCTGCTGGACCGTGAAACCCGAACGGGAGACAATTCGAAAGCTGCTGCTAAGGTACTGGTGAAAGTACTTGGTCTGGCTATGACCGGCTACTAAGACGTCTGACATTATGGATATGTGTAAGGTATTGATTTAAAATCAAAAGTGGAACAATGATAATTTTCCTCTGAATTTATGGGAAAAGGGCAGAATAGGGCTTCGGAAGTTTTAATAGTAAAAACACTTTCTCTGTCTTAATTTTTGGACCTTTTACAAAAAGGTGTTTTGACAAACTGTCTGTATAACCATTCTTCATTTTTTGCGCTTTCAAAACAATTCCTCGAATGATTGTTGTCAAAACAATTTCTGTTTGGACAACAATATTTTTTATGGTCACTCAAGGATAATGATTGAATGACAATTAACAATCATTTACCGTTAAATACCTGCAATATACAACTAGGAAGCCATAAATCAACCCCTAATCAACATACCCAGGGGGGAGTAAATCCATGTGTATATTCAAAAGAATTCCCTGTATGACTATGTGTATTGAAAACCATATCACCTCTATTATTTAAGTATAAAAATATCTTTAAAATCATAAAGAATAGAAACATAAATAATAAGAATTAAAAAAAAATGCGCATTTTTAAAAAAAATAATTTTCCAATCTGTTTTAATCCCCGAAGATCATGTAAATATTCTATACACATAAACCTCATTAATTAACTTTTTTTAAACAGAACTTAAATTATAAGCTTTATTACAGATAAATAAGTTTTCATTAATTTAAGTAAACAATATAGTTTCTTAATCTGTTCATTTCAAGAAAATTCATTAGAAAACAAAAAAGGTATGCTAAATTGAATAACAATTGGTAAGATTTTCTTTCTTTCAGGTCTTTTCAAATTCATTTTCAGGTCCAGTTATTGGGATGCAAATATTTATTGAAATTCAAACCATATATCTGGTACAAATCTCATATTTTTCTTGTTTCTATATCAATTTATTTTCATCAAATCTATCGAGAAACAAAAAAGTTATGCAAAAATGAATATCGGCATGTAATATTTTTCAGGTCTTTTCAGGTCTTTTTTCAGGTCTTTTCAGGTCTTTAGTACGACCCATTTTTTCTTTAAAAGTGAAAGTTGTATTTTTTTCTCGTTAATTTCGATCTTTTCTTGAATTTTGAGATGTGAAATCAAATATTTATCAAATGGCTGGGTGACATTGAAAAGTTATGTAAAGAACTGAAAATGTAGCTATTTAGATTGCACGTTAGGAAAGAATAACGACCAAGATCAACCATGTCTGGTGTGTATAAAGACTTTGAAAGTTTCTGTCAAGAACTGCATAAATGTAACGAATGCTGTAAAGGAGATTATTTATCAATTCATTGTCCTCTTTGTCCGATTTGGAAGTATAAACCAAGGCAGCTGTCAAAAGTAAAACAGCATCTACAAGTTCATTGGAAAGCTGGTGTGCAAGGGAAAAATGGTAAATGTTTGTCTTTTATTAAAATACAAAGATATGATCGTAATGTCCTTATATGATCACCAGGATCATAAGGATTACCCATCTTTAAGTTGATAATCAAAAGGCAGTGTCTCCCGGGAACCATCCTAGTTACGATAAGGTAACCCTCTGTGTTCTATGGTCATTACCGGATCCTAAGATCACAATGGAAGAGGGAGGTTTGGCGCCATAAAACCTGGTTTATTTCATTTCATTTAAAATGCCTGTACCAAGTCAGGACCATTGCGATCCACCAATTCTCTGGTATGACCGATTCGTTTTTGTCATTTTCTCTGGACTGTGAGATTGATCATTCAAGTTTGGTAGTTTTGTTATTACCTTTATTCCCTACGTTTTTCTATGTGAGGGTTACGATTCCCACCCATTACTCCCAAGGGAGCACAGGGAAACCAATTGGTGGCTCTCGTGTATGCATTCAAAAAGATGATTTTTTACCCAGATTCTCTATTGTATGCTTAGTATGTGTAATTTTACACTATTATCAATCATCAAATTGACTTAAGAATGTTTAATTTACATGTAATCAATGAAATTAAATTCAAATTCAAATTCAAATTCTTTATTCAGCCCAATTAGAGGGGCCCATTGAGGGCATATAAATCAATACATGTATACAAACAAGACATATTTTACAATGATTATGTTGATTGGACATAAAAACAAATAAATATTGAAGAACAATAATGTGAGTATTAAAGATCTTTTCATGAACTCAATGCAGTAATGCAGTTCATGATCAGTTTAGAAGTAAATGTATCATATTCTAATCTATATTTCTACGATATATCTGAAAACTTATCAACACATTTGATTTTGAATGAACATGTTAATTTAAGGGTGTATCACAGAAAATTGTTTTGCTCCGTTGAGGTCAATGGGCGGGAATCGTAACTCTCAGGGAGAGAAACATAGGGAGGGTTACCTTATCTTAACTATCCCCATCATGTATGGGTAGGTGGGTAATCCCAAAAATCGTAGATTTTAATGAAACAATATACTATAAAAAAACGCACGAAGTGCAATTAATATTGTAGACGAGGCTACAGGGCAGAATATACTGGTACCAAAGTGCCATCGTTCTGAATCTACATGAGGTAAAAAATAACGACCAATCAGTGAATTTCGTAAAAGTTTTATAACCCAAGGGTAACTTGTGAATTGTTTACAAAAATCATTAAAAAGTTAAAATATCGCTGATTGAGATAGATGACTTACTAAGTATATGCTTGTCAGCAATTTGAATCTTTTAAAATTTTGGATAAGATAATAAGTGATTTTAAAAATATAATCTCTGTACAACAGTTTTAGAGAAATTCAGAAACTGTTGAATATGATAGAAAAAGGAACACCAAATTTAATTTTAAAAGATGACCTGTAGTATACAAGAATCACATTATAATAAGCTGTTTTCATGATGGTTAACAGTTCAAGTCATGATCAGTTTCCAATGGAAAAAAAGACCTAATCCACTGTCTAAATGTGAAAGGACTAGGTGTGTGTGTGTGTGTTGGTGTTTTTAATGCCCTTTATCAACGCACCTTGGCCATGTAGGGCGGTCAGTTTTAATGGTGGAGGAAACCGGAGTACCCAGAGGAAACCACCGACCTTGGGCATGTAACTGACAAACCTAATCACATACATGTACAGTTTGGGAAGTCCCTTTTTTGTTAAATACAAACGGGACTCGAACACCAATTGACTTACAGCTTTTTAATCTCGCTCTTTTATATTGCTCTTGTGTTTTTACTATAAACTTTGATTTTATATCAGTATGTTTCATTAAATAATCTACAATTTTGGTGATAACCCTGAAGAGGGGAAGGCTACATGTCCCCATGCGGGGACGGGGAGACACTGCCTTATAACAAACCGTCACTTATTAATTCTTTAATGGATTAATGCACAGCAATGTCATTCTTTCAGAACATATTGTCTTGAACAGGTCTGTCCATCTGTTATTTACAGTTTTTTGTACTTCAGATAATTTAGCAACTGCAAGTTGATCCCTTCTGTATAAAATCGGATATTTAAATGCACATATGTCAAAGGTCAATCGGGCTAAGAATTGTGGTTAACATTTACAAGGTAAGATTTCTCAGCTACTAATTTTTGTAGGATTTAGATATTTGGTGTGCAGCTTAAGGTACATGTATGCATCTAATATGGTGGGGTGCGTTTTCAAGTATGTTGCTAATTTACATGTACAATGTACACTGTTTAACAAGCCGACTTATGCAGGACAGGGGACCAAGGAGTTTCGTTCTTGTTAGTATAGCATAAGTCAAAAGGCATTAAAAGTTTACTACAACTTAACAAGAAAATGTATGTATATATTCTTGTTAGTATATAGCATAAGTCAAAAGGCATTAAAAGTTAACTACAACTTAACAAGAAAATGTATGTATATATATGTAAATAAACCATATGCAAACTCACAGCTGTATACTAACAGATCCCCTACTATTTTCACAAGGTATTTACTTTCCCAGATTTTGCCGTCAAGCATTTTTTGTGAAATTAATATAGTGAAATGAAATAAGTTGTATGAAATGAAAAGAATAATGAGCAGAATTCGTGAAATTAGGTACCCAACAACTTAGATGAAATTGTAAAATCGTGAAAATAAGTACCCACGAAAAAACATGAAAAAAGTATGATTACAGTCATGACAGTATTAAAAAAAAGTTTTTTGTATATAAATATTAAGCATTTGATTAAAGATGTGTTAGACAACCAACATACACTAGCATATTAATACATGTATGTACAAGATAACACTGTTTGCATTATTGTGGTCTCGAAATATCGAATTCTCACAGATTAAACATGATAAATCCTGAATTTCCCATGAATAAAAAAGCCTTTCCAGCTGTCCTGTAAAAGGTCCTACCACCCCTTAATAAATATTGAATTGAACTGAATTGAATGAACTAATGATTTAGATGTTTGTATATACTTTTTAGGCTTGTACTCTGTGATATGCCATCTTCATCATGAGGGATTGGACAAACCTCATTATCACTGTCCAACATGTGGAAAGATCATCAGAAAAAAAGACAACATTAAATGTCATGTTAAAAACTGTAAAAATACAGTGTGTGCATCTATCACACAGTCACCCACTGTAGCAGGGAAGACACATACTAAACAAGCTGCAGAAGAAAGCAAGAGATCATGCAGTGTTTGTGGGAAAAAGGTAAATGCGCATTGGATGAATGCACATTTAAAACAACATGAGAAAGAGAAAAAGATAATAAATGAAAACCGCCACCATCACTCTGTTTTAGTTAGTGCAAAAGATGGCATTTTTTGCTCTTCCCTCAACCTTCATGGACCATCATGTCCTGTTCATATAATTAAGAAGACAGGCGGTGACAGCTTGGAAAATTTTTGTGATAATTTAGCATGCATTGAGCTGAAAAAAACTGCTGTAAGGGGTGGAAATGTAACATTTGAATGCGTTCACATGCAATCAACATCATTTGCAGTACAAGGGAAGCAGATAACCATGAAGGATGAATCTCTATATCAAATGAAAAGCTCTCATTTCATAACGGAAGAGCGGTATAATGAGATACTAAAATGTAAAGCAGACAGTGAGGGTCATCCTTTTGTAGTTCAAATTCCAACAAAAGAAGAACACTCAAAAAGATATATCTACCTTTCCATCTACACTGGCTCCACACGCTACTGGTCAAAAACTGGACGCACCATTGTTACCTTTGACACCATGGAGAACACATTTACATGTAAATGTTCTCCATCAAAGAGATACTGTTCACATAAAACAGTAGGTAAATGGTATGTATATCAAGAGTTGCCAATGTTTTTTAATTCCAACTTGGACTCCGATGAAGAAGGAGATAACTTGGAAAGTGTAGATATTGACCATACAAATGTCAAACAAAACACTACTACAGAATTTGGAAAGACAGACCATCAAAAAACATTGGACTATCTAAGAACAAAAAGAATTCCATCTGACATACCAATAGAGTTAAGAGCATATAAGTCATCAAATCCAGTTGAAATAAGACCAAAAGAAAACAAATGTCATCTTTGTCAGGGTAACTTAGTGGAAGAAGTTATATCTAAGCGGGCCAAAATCATCCTAACCACATGCATATTAAAAGGTAATCATGGTAATAGTTTGTAAAGCACATTTCCTGAATGTCTCTGTTTCCGAATTTAAATTTGTTCATGTTGTTATTTGACTTGATAAAATTTACAAAAAATATCATCAAAACAAAAGACATTTAGAAAGTCGGACCAGCAAAATCATGTATAATTTTATTGACATTAATTTATTTTATTTAAACACAATTTTTTCGCTATTTTTTTTTTAACATGTAGATATACCTTATAAACATGCACAAGTAGTTAAACCACTATTATTTTTAAACATAATTTTGTGTAATTTTCTACTGTAAAAACAGATATTTAAAAAACTGTGAAACTAATCCTGCTAATGACATGTACATTTTTGGTAGAACTGTACAAATGTATTAGGTGATCACTCAGCTAGAGTCATATTACAAAGTTATTTAAAAAAAAAAACCATATAATCATAATCTATAATTATTTCTGCAATTTAGCATTTTATGATGTAACTTTAATGAAAAATTGCTATAGCAGCTCATTAAAAAATCTACTAATGTATTTTTTACTCAATTATTACAAATGCATACAATATTTTAAATGTACATGTTTCATTACTTCGGTAAAAATGTTGGGTTTACTTTTTATGCCCAATCTACATGTACATGTATGAAGTAGAGAGCATGTTCGAGTCTTTTCATGCATTTGGTTGTCCGTCCTTCTTAAACTTTTTGTCCATTCATCTGTCAGTAGTGAAGTGGAGCATTATATTTTTTGTACATATTCTTGTTTTTGCCTTATTTAGTATACTATATAATATATTCACAGTCGCTTGAATTTCTAGGTAAAAAAAACAGGTAAAAATAGATAGAAATACTCCTAATATATAATATATACAGTATATATTATATATTAGGAGTATTTCTATCTATTTTTACCTGTTTTTTCTAGGTATATATTATATATTAGGAGTATTTCTATCTATTTTTACCTGTTTTTTTTACCTAGAAATTCAAGCGACTGTGATATATTCTAATAATTAATGAATATTGAAAACCTTTTCACAAGTTGTGCTCTGTTATTTTCAGACAACAGGATAAAGGTAAAAAAAAGTGTTTTTCATTCTCACTTTCATGTATTTAATCCATTTATGTTTCATGAATTTTGTAGGGTGGCTTTCTATCATGTATTTAATCATCCTTTTTTTATTTAAATGGTGTTGGTGTGTACAGGTAGTTACTCATAATCAGTATATTTTTGTTGGTAATTTTAGTAGGTTAGAATAAAAAGAATATATGGGGTAACAAATTATTGTAGATTTTTATTGCTATTAAAAATAAACTCTTCAACTTTATGCTTTATATTTCATTTTTTTTGGGATAAAATTTTGTCACATGTAAATAAATGGAATTAAGCTTCCCTCCCAGAATAGATCTGCGTTTACAGTTTATGCAGTCATGCAATTTTCACATTACCTGTACATATTTTTTTTGCTTCATTTTACAGCTTCTTTCTTATAGATATAATCAGATACATAGCCATCTTTTTTTATGCACAATATAGTTTCTTTTCCCATATCAAGATTATATGTAAATTACCGATCCCAATTATCCCAACTTATAGATTTTTTTTCAACACGTTTAATTTGTTTGAAATTCTATAAATTTTCTGGAAGTTCTTAATTAAAAATGCTAATAAAAAAAAGTATTTGTAATTTTTGTCTGTTGATTTCTTTTTTCCCCAGAAATATCAATTTTTATATCAAATGATAAATTGAGAAAAATAAGTATGATTTATTTTAGTATTTACACAACGTATTATCCCTCTTAATTCCAGATGTAACAGTTTTTAGTAAAATCTGTCCAAGATGCAGAAGTGTGTATAGGTACCAAGAGTGGTCTGAAGGATTGCACAATTACAACAACATAGTTTTTCTTGGAACAGATCTATGCTTTTTCCTCAGAGCTGGGCTTATGGTACATGTTCATTTTAATGTATAATTTATGGCAACATATCAAAATCAATACAGCAGCATTTCGCAGCTTACGCAAAGCGAAGCAAAAAAAAAAAAACAACAAAAAACCAGCAAAAATACACAGAAAAGGTTAGAAAGAAACCATGAGTACATTTAATAGTATAATACTGGTTTTGTGACAGGGTAAACAGTAATACTACAGATCAGTTATGGTTGAAAGTTTAACCCATAATCATACACATGTACAATGAAAAAGCAAAATAATTCAGCATTTTAGAAATATTTCAAAGCTAACTGTATATTTTTAAGGCAGTTTAAGTTTTCTCTTTCATATATTTTATAACATACAAAAGAGGCTATACATGTAAGTTCTGTTGTATATTAATCTTTATTTTGACATGTCTTGATAATATAACATGTACTATGGAAATGTGTGTTTCAAATGTTTGAAAAACAAGTTCTATACTTTGTGAATAATTGTTATATGAACTCTTCATATTTATATGTTGAATGCAAAACATTTAAAATATACGTGTGTTACATTGTAGAATCATGTTGCATTGGGAAGATCTATTGATATGCTTGAAGACATTTTGGGAGAAAAGCTTGTTGCAAAAGAAATCATGGATGGTTATTTACACTTTGAAGTAATGACCTCTCACAGTTATGATTTTAACTGCATAAGATGTGGTTATTACCCATCCATTTTGATTTGGGACACCTTTAGAAAAGCTCGTTTTCGTTATGCAGGTAAGCAAATAACTTCATATTATATATATATCAACACCAGCTGAGAGGTGATCGGCTAGTGATCAATAGTCTGGTATTTAAACCAGCGCCTTAGACCACATGGTCACCCATGCCCCCCATTTTATCGTAGGGTTTGTACACTATACATGCTATACCTGTCATGCATGTGCATCCCAAAGTTTATAAATTTTATCTAATACATATGTTAATAATTCATTGTAAAAATATGCATGAAGTTCTCTTCTATTTTGTGTTCATTTTGAAAACATCTGCATAACCATCACAAATATTATTTTGCTAACATTTTGAACAACCTATTAAGAGAGAAATAATCTATTATAGTACTTATATATTTTGCTTGCCTTTTAACGCTTTGATTTACAAAAGCATGGAACATATTGTTCATGCAGGTCTGTTTTTTCGTATGGCCATCCATGCTGAACCTTTAGTCTGTCCCAAGTTGGGTTTACCTTTATTTATGTTACTAAAGTGATATCATTATGAAATATTTTACATATATACATCAAGGTATAAACAAAATCACCGATAAATTCCATATTTCTTATCAACTTCATTGCTGATTGATCACAGAAATAAAGAAGTAGGGTATCATCATGAAACTTTATTCACATATATATCAAGATATGAGCATATAAAAATTGTTTTTGTTAAATACTTTCTGAGAAAAGCTTTACTGAACACTTTGTAGGGAAATTCAGAAGGACAGACATAAGTAAAAGTTTATGTCCCCTCCCCTGACATATTTTATCAAGGCATAAAACTGATGCAACACAGAGCATTATGTCTTTTTGGCATATTCCTATTTTCTTTTATATGGCTCTTATGAGGAAGGCCTCCACGTGGCTAGAGCTGGAAACACTTGAATACAAGTGGCTAACTTTCCTCCTATTAATAACAGACTTAGTCTTCATATGATTCTACATCATCATCAATAGTAGTCCACCAAAGGCTGCATGTGTCAAAAAACTTTGTTAGCTTTACCATAGGCTTCATGTTTCCAGAGCAATTGGCTATCCATATTGGGCCTAAAATGTACAGGGTTTCATATGTTGCAGATGTATCATGATGTGCTTGGCGAAGCTTTTTTATTATTGTCTACTTTTGTGGTTGTAAATTAGATGAAGAATTTTTTGGGGGGTGGGGTGGGTACAGTGCATGTTGGAATACTTATCCGCTAAAACTTTAAATGTTGTCAATAAAATATAATAATGTATGACATATTTTGATACTCTTATTTTTTTTAGTATCTGAATTGGAACTACCAGGTGATGTTCAATGTGAGGACACTGTTGATATAGAGCAGTTCTGGGGACAAATTGAGAATAACATTATACAACAAGGAATGAATTCAGGTACCTTCATAGTTTTTTTTTTTTTTTTGTATTTAAAAAAGTATTTGTATAATTTCTTGCAAATGCCCC
Organism: Arcuatula senhousia; assembly: GCA_963971305.1. NCBI lineage: Eukaryota > Metazoa > Mollusca > Bivalvia > Mytilida > Mytilidae > Arcuatula > Arcuatula senhousia. Next base: position 16,171 of record CAXARO010001446.1, read on the forward strand.
ATAAATGATAAAAGGAAATCTATCAACTGATAAATTTTCAGGGTTGTAAAATTCTCTGCAACTGTTAATCATAGGCATTTGATATTTTGTACGTAGCTTCAGGTAGGAGTCCCATATGGTGGGATACATTTTCAGGTCTGTCATTCATTTACTTCCTGTTCAACCAGCAGACTTGGAAAGACAACAACTTTGACTTTTTATTCCTTACTTGAAATAGATACTCTCTGTCCATAATGTGGACGCTTAGGGTATGTGAGCGTGCTCACTAAGGTTTGCATTGAATAAAACTTACCTTTTTGTTATTCAATCCCCCATGAAATAAATGTGTAAAATGTAACTCAAAAAGTAAAATTAGTTTTATCTTATTTGTAGGACTTAAAAAATGTAAAGAAGAAAAACTGCAACCAAACTTTAAAAAGTGGAGCCCATGGATTGGAAAGAATTCAAGAATAGGGGGAAGAGTCTATAACACTGAATACAAAAAGATACAAGAACACTCCAGTGAGGAGTTAAATGAAGCAATGCCTGAAGAGCTACTTGTACATTTACTCATAGATGAAAAGGTATAACATAAATTAGCTTTGATTTCATTAAAAAGTACGCGTCAGGCGTAGCAAAATTTATTGTCCTGAACTTTGTTGTCATTTTTATTTATTACATATCTTTAGATTTCTGTCAAGTTTTAGAAGTTCATAGAAAAATAATTTTTAGATGAAGCAATATAAAATTCAACTACATTGTATGTTATATATAGATAATTACTCATTATGTGAGGCATTAATATTAATAAGGATATTAGCTGAAAACAGCGCATTCTTTAAAACACTGGATTGTTTAATATACTAAAAGTGTGTTGGGCGTAACAAAGTTATTGCCAGGAACTTTGTTGTAATATTGATTTCTAACATCTGTGGTGATTAGTGCTACTGTTGGGGTCTTAATATCCCAAGGTTAGCCTGCTTGAGTATCAACACTTGTGTAAAAGAGCACTGCAAAGCTTAAAATTGTCCACGTAAATTTCAAATTTGTAACAACCCTTTGTAAAAGTGAAAATATAGAGTTGAATAGAAAAAAACATGAATGTTTCCCAATTTTGATTTTTTTTAAATTAAAGAAAACCTTTAAAGGAATTGAATTCAGTTTATGAGTATTAGATTACAAATCTATATTTATACAAACTTACTAAATTGTCTTTATTGTTATAATAAATCATTCCATACAAAATTACAGGTTACTAGTATTAGAAAGATTTGCAAAGAAGCAGGAGTAAGGTCCACCGGTTCAGCTATGGATATGATATTGAAGTTGCGACAGATGTCAATTACAAGATCATCATTTGATAAGGCATATGAAAAGGTTTTTGGATGTTCAGGTATGCTGTTGTGTTTACAATATCTATAAAAATATTAGAACAAATTTTGCATTAACTATTCATGTTATTCGTTAGTGAACCCCTTTTAGATACTCAAAACAGTTAATATACTTGGATTTTATTAAGTACAATGTATACCAATTAAAGAAATAAATCAGTCATTTTTTATATCTGCTAGACAGTTTTCAAACAAAAAAAAAGAGTCATTATGTATGGTTCTGCTGATTCAGTGAAAGAAATATCAAGGATGTTTGCTGTTTAGGTTGTCTGAATTTTGGTATTTTTTTCAATTAAAATAGTGATTTTATTTGTCCAGCAACAAGCATAATGTTATTTTACAAATGTTTTAAGGTTCTTTCTTAACCTCTTCTGGTCAAATTAAAAGCTTTTTTTCTTAAAAGAGGTCAACAACGTAAGATAATTTTATTATCAGTATATTATACGGGTACCTTTATTGTTTTTTTAATTGAAGGCATCTTTTAAGAACTTTTCTATGGTACAAAAATAGTAACAAAATATACCAATAGAAGCATCATCTTCAAAAGCACATATTTTTTTTGTTGTTGTTTAGGTATATTCATTATTTGTTCAATTTATTTGTAGGTGGATGGGCAGTTGGTTGTTGTAGCCATGGTGTAGTTTATGGAATCAAGAACCTACTTAGATCTGAGAGTCCACGTGATTATGTGGACTTAGAGAGGTCATTGAAACATAGACCTAACATAACCATCTGTGATATTGCTCACCTTGTTGCTGCCCATGCAAACAAGATCATTCCAAATTTTTACTCGCCAAATGATGGACGGTTGGATGAAATAAGTGATGAAAATATTTCATCAGCTGAAGAAGGGAATGTTTATTTCTCTGCCCCATTTTTAGCTGAACAGGTCATCACTGAAAAAGAAGGAGACAGCAACTACAATCCAACAACTGACTCTGAAGATCATTATGCTCTGTTTGATTGGTTCCATCAAGAAAACTGCAAGAAGAAATCAGAGGTTTTAAGAAGATGTTCACTTTTAAAAGAAATAAATGGACTAATAGATACTCAAGCAGTCGAGCAGCTATTCAGCTCCAGTAAAAGAGATGTTTATTTTTTAAATAATTTCTCACCAGCAAATCATTTGTTCATCTTTAGACTATTATACCATCTTAGAAATCAAAAGATCAATCAGAAGGCACACGAAAAACAAACTAAAACTTTTGGAAAAAATTTAACATACAACTCTGTAGGTCAGCTAATCCAAAAACTTGAAGAGCAGGATGAAGACATTGAACAATTGAATGAATATGACAGAGAAACAATGACTGAATTGCCAGAAAATGCTATAGTAATAGAAGAACAGGAACAACCAAGTGATCAGTTACGATTGCAAATCCAAGTTGAAGAATTTTCTTATGTTAAAGAAATGATAGAGGCTGTTCACAACTCCTTGTCAGACCTGTCACCAGAAGAACAGTCTAACTTCAGATATAACATAATGTATGTAAATCGTACATTGTTCAATTCGGCTACAGATGATAGACAGAAGGAAGTTAGGCTTGTAGCAACACAGAGAGGATGGTTTCAACATCAAGGAGCATCCAACTATTGTGGCCTCTGCTGCTTAAACAATGCGATAGGAATACCAAGAGATGGTCCTCTGATAACAGTGAAAGAAATGGATGATGCAGCTGATCGACTATGGATGCAGATGGTGGACAACCCTGCATATGGTCTTACATCTGTTCGGTTGGAACCAATGAGAGACCGTGAAGGGTTTTATTCCTTTGAGGTACTGCAAGCTGTTGCTCTAAGTCATGGCTGGCAAATGATATTTTTAAATGCACAGTCTGTTCTTGGCATGGAAAATGAAGAAGTTGGAATAATGGTGTCAAACCAGTTACTATCTGAGTATGGAAAAATGATACTTATCATTCGACTTAGTAACTCAGAACATTGGATAAGTATCAAAGAAGATAACAACAGCTTTCTCCTTTTTGACTCCAAGAAGATGTCATCTTTTATCATAAGTACTGAATCCTTGGGCTCCTTAATTGTGGCAAATGTTAGACAACCTGGAGCTTGCTTCTTTTTAATCCAAGAGTCAGCAAGTCACTTAAATGATACTGCAGATGTACAGCAGACGACAAACAAAATCCAAGAATCAGCAAGTCAATTAGATGATACAGCAGATGTACAGCAGACAACGAACAAAGTCCAAGAATCAGCAAGTCAATTAGATGATACAGCAGATGTACAGCAGACAACGAACAAAATCCAAGAATCAGCAAGTCAATTAGATGATACAGCAGATGTACAGCAGACAACGAACAAAGTCCAAGAATCAGCAAGTCAATTAGATGATACAGCAGATGTACAGCAGACAACGAACAAAGTCCAAGAATCAGCAAGTCAATTAGATGATACAGCAGATGTACAGCAGACAACGAACAAAATCCAAAAATCAGCAAGTCAATTAGATGATACAGCAGATGTACAGCAGACAACGAACAAAGTCCAAGAATCAGCAAGTCAATTAGATGATACAGCAGATGTACAGCAGACAACGAACAAAGTCCAAGAATCAGCAAGTCAATTAGATGATACAGCAGATGTACAGCAGACAAGGAACAAAGTCCAAGAATCAGCAAGTCAATTAGATGATACAGCAGATGTACAGCAGACAAGGAACAACTCAGCTTCTGTTTTAACTCAAAAGGTGAGTCTTCTGAAAGACAGTCATGCAGTTAACATAAAAAATGTAAATGTAAAATTCATGTTAATTTTTTTTTAGAATTAGAAAGTTGGAAAGGTTACTTAATTGTAATATAACACAGCAAATTCTTTTTTATTGAAGTAAAATGAAAAGATCATTTGAAGGGGTACCTTCAACTTGTAAACTTGTTGATTTTGTAAAAAAATGAAAAAAATATGAGGTATAATTGGCTAATTGTGAAACACATTTTCTTCTTTAATATAATGTGACCAGTTGTTATACGGTCTAGTACATGATATAGAGGACGGGTACCCTCGTGGATGTAACATTATAAGGTCTAGTACATCATATATCAGACAGGTACCTTCGTGGATGTAACATTATATGGTCTAGTACATGATATTTAAGACAGGTACCCTCATGGATGTAACACTATAAGGTCTAGTACATGATAAAGAGGACAGGTACCCTCGTGGATGTAACAATATAAGGTCTAGTACATGATATATAAAAACAGGTACCCTCGTAATTGTAACATACTTAGGTCTAGTACATGTTATATAAAACAGGTACCCTCGTGGATATAACATTATAAGGTATAGTACATGATATTTAAGACAGGAACCCTCGTGGATGTAACATTATAAGGTCTAGTACATGATATAGAGGACAGGTACCCTCGTGGATGTAACATTATAAGGTCTAGTACATGATATAGAGGACAGGTACCCTCTTGGATGTAATATTATAAGGTCTAGTACATGATATAGAGGACAGGTACCCTCGTGGATATAACATTATAAGGTCTAGTACATGATATAGAGGACAGGTACCCTCGTGGATGTAACATTATAAGGTCTAGTACATGATATAGAGGACAGGTACCCTCGTGGATGTAACATTATAAGGTCTATTACATGATATAGAGGACAGGTACCCTCGTGGATGTAATATAAGGTCTAGTACATCATATTTCAGACGGGTACCCGCGTGGATGTAACAATATCAGGTCTAGAACATGATATAGAGGACAGGTACCCTCGTGGATGTAACATTATACGGTCTAGTACATGATATAGAGGACGGGTACCCTCGTGGATGTAACATTATAAGGTCTAGTACATCATATATCAGACAGGAACCCTCGTGGATGTAACATTATATGGTCTAGTACATGATATTTAAGACAGGTACCCTCATGGATGTAACACTATAAGGTCTAGTACATGATATAGAGGACAGGTACCCTCGTGGATGTAACATTATAAGGTCTATTACATGATATAGAGGACAGGTACCCTCGTGGATGTAATATTATAAGGTCTAGTACATCATATTTCAGACGGGTACCCTCGTGGATGTAACAATATCAGGTCTAGAACATGATATAGAGGACAGGTACCCTCGTGGATGTAACATTATACGGTCTAGTACATGATATAGAGGACGGGTACCCTCGTGGATGTAACATTATAAGGTCTAGTACATCATATATCAGACAGGTACCCTCGTGGATGTAACATTATATGGTCTAGTACATGATATTTAAGACAGGTACCCTCATGGATGTAACACTATAAGGTCTAGTACATGATAAAGAGGACAGGTACCCTCGTGGATGTAACATTATAAGGTCTAGTACATGATATAGAGGACAGGTACCCTCGTGGATGTAACATTATAAGGTCTAGTACATGATATAGAGGACAGGTACCCTCGTGGATGTAACATTATAAGGTCTAGTACATGATATAGAGGACAGGTACCCTCGTGGATGTAACATTATAAGGTCTAGTACATGATATAGAGGACAGGTACCCTCGTGGATGTAACATTATAAGGTCTATTACATGATATAGAGGACAGGTACCCTCGTGGATGTAATATTATAAGGTCTAGTACATCATATTTCAGACGGGTACCCTCGTGGATGTAACAATATCAGGTCTAGTACATGATATAGAGGACGGGTACCCTGGTGGATGTAACATTATAAGGTCTAGTACATCATATATCAGACAGGTACCCTCGTGGATGTAACATTATATGGTCTAGTACATGATATTTAAGACAGGTACCCTCATGGATGTAACACTATAAGGTCTAGTACATGATAAAGAGGACAGGTACCCTCGTGGATGTAACAATATAAGGTCTAGTACATGATATATAAAACAGGTACCCTCGTAATTGTAACATACTTAGGTCTAGTACATGTTATATAAAACAGGTACCCTCGTGGATATAACATTATAAGGTATAGTACATTATATAGAGGACAACTACCCTCGTGGATGTTTCATTATAATGCATAGTACATGATATAGAGGACAGGTACCCTCGTGGATGTAACATTATAAGGTCTAGTACATGATATAGAGGACAGGTACCCTCGTTGATGTAACATTATAAGGTCTATTACATAATATAGAGGACAGGTACCCTCGTGGATGTTTCATTATAATGCATAGTACATGATATAGAGGACAGGTACCCTCGTGGATGTAACATTATAAGGTCTAGTACATGATATAGAGGACAGGTACCCTCGTGGATGTAACATTATAAGACCTAACACAAGTGATTTTCCTTTTCGTTTTTCGTTTTTCGTTTTTCAAATTTTTTTTTCAAAATTTTTTTTTTCGATTTTTTTTTTTTTCGATTTTGAATAGGAAAATGACCCATTTTCCTTTTCGTTTTTCATTTTCCTTTTCGATTTTGAATAGGAAAATGACTCATTTTCCTTTTCGTTATTCATTTTCCTTTTCGTTTTTCATTTTCCTTTTCGATTTTGAATAGGAAAATGACCCATTTTCCTTTTCGTTATTCATTTTCCTTTTCGTTTTTCATTTTCCTTTTCGATTTTGAATAGGAAAATGACCCATTTTCCTTTTCGTTATTCATTTTCCTTTTCAAATTTTTTTTTTCAAAAAAATTTTTTTTTCGATTTTTTTTTTTTTATTTTGAATAGGAAAATGACCCATTTTCCTTTTCGTTTTTCATTTTCCTTTTCGATTTTGAATAGGAAAATGACTCATTTTCCTTTTCGTTATTCATTTTCCTTTTCGTTTTTCATTTTCCTTTTCGATTTTGAATAGGAAAATGACCCATTTTCCTTTTCGTTATTCATTTTCCTTTTCAATTTTTTTTTTTTCAAAAATTTTTTTTTTCGAATTTTTTTTTTTTTTTCCGATTTTGAATAGGAAAATGACCCATTTTCCTTTTCGTTTTTCATTTTCCTTTTCGATTTTGAATAGGAAAATGACTCATTTTCCTTTTCGTTATTCATTTTCCTTTTCGTTTTTCATTTTCCTTTTCGATTTTGAATAGGAAAATGACCCATTTTCCTTTTCGTTATTCATTTTCCTTTTCAAATTTTTTTTTTCAAAATTTTTTTTTTCGAATTTTTTTTTTTTCGATTTTGAATAGGAAAATGACCCATTTTCCTTTTCGTTTTTCATTTTCCTTTTCGATTTTGAATAGGAAAATGACTCATTTTCCTTTTCGTTATTCATTTTCCTTTTCGTTTTTCATTTTCCTTTTCGATTTTGAATAGGAAAATGACCCATTTTCCTTTTCGTTTTTCATTTTCCTTTTCGATTTTGAATAGGAAAATGACTCATTTTCCTTTTCGTTATTCATTTTCCTTTTCGTTTTTCATTTTCCTTTTCGATTTTGAATAGGAAAATGACCCATTTTCCTTTTCGTTATTCATTTTCCTTTTCAAATTTTTTTTTTCAAAATTTTTTTTTTCGAATTTTTTTTTTTCGATTTTGAATAGGAAAATGACCCATTTTCCTTTTCGTTTTTCATTTTCCTTTTCGATTTTGAATAGGAAAATGACTCATTTTCCTTTTCGTTATTCATTTTCCTTTTCGTTTTTAATTTTCCTCTTTTCGATTTTGAATAGGAAAATGACCCATTTTCCTTTTCGTTTTTCATTTTCATTTTCGATTTTGAATAGAAAAATGACCCATTTTCCTTTTCGTTATTCATTTTCCTTTTCAAATTTTTTTTTTCAAAAATTTTTTTTTCGAATTTTTTTTTTCTTCCAATTTTGAATAGGAAAATGACCCATTTTCCTTTTCGTTTTTCATTTTCCTTTTCGTTTTTGAATAGGAAAATGACTCATTTTCCTTTTCGTTATTTATTTTCCCTTTCGTTTTTCATTTTCCTTTTCGATTTTGAATAGGAAAATGACCCATTTTCCTTTTCGTTATTCATTTTCCTTTTCAAATTTTTTTTTTCAAAGATTTTTTTTTCGAATTTTTTTTTTTTTCGATTTTGAATAGGAAAATGACCCATTTTCCTTTTCGTTTTTCATTTTCCTTTTTGATTTTGAATAGGAAAATGACCCATTTTCCTTTTCGTTATTCATTTTCCTTTTCAATTTTTTTTTTCAAAAAATTTTTTTTTCGATTTTTTTTTTTTTTTTTTTATTTTGAATAGGAAAATGACCCATTTTCCTTTTCGTTTTTCATTTTCCTTTTCGATTTTGAATAGGAAAATGACTCATTTTCCTTTTCTTTATTCATTTTCCTTTTCGTTTTTCATTTTCCTTTTCGATTTTGAATAGGAAAATGACCCATTTTCCTTTTCGTTATTCATTTTCCTTTTCAATTTTTTTTTTCAAAATTTTTTTTTTCGATTTTTTTTTTTTTTTGGATTTTGAATAGGAAAATGACCCATTTTCCTTTTCGTTTTTCATTTTCCTTTTCGATTTTGAATAGGAAAATGACTCATTTTCCTTTTCGTTATTCATTTTCCTTTTCGTTTTTCATTTTCCTTTTCGATTTTGAATAGAAATAGATGAAAATTTATGTACTAAGTAATCGATTCTTCTTTCTTTTTGCTTTTGGAAACGATTGTTTTTCTTTCGATATATTGTTGGTTTTCGACCTTCTAATGTTTTGCTTTAAATGCTGATTAAAGGTTTTCTTGAAATATGCATACTAGTATATAGCAAAACCAAATTTACCGTTTGTTTAATACCTTTTATTGATATTTTGTGTTTTGTACAGTTTTCAAGTTACAAGATAAAATCTGCCCTTTAACGCCCATAACTTCAATAAGGGGCCATATATTCAAGCCACAAAAAGAAACGATACAAGTTTAATTTTAACATAGTTCCACGAAACTGTTTGACTGCAATTTGTTATATGAATAGAATGAATAATTTACAAGAAGATACAAGAAAATCATATCCGTGCTCGAAATTGGTTCATCATTTATTGCATAGCTAATGCTGAACTGGCGCCATTTATGAATTGGACTTGAAAAAAGCAATCGAAGCGTCAGAAAAGTGCTTTTGAAAAATGGCGCTCAAGCAAGGCAAACTCTGAAAGTAGCACACTGTCACTCTTTCATCACGCTATTTAAAGATCATACGATTGTTTTTTTTTTCACTTTTAAAATGTTCAATTTTGTAGCTTAAAATGATAAAACTGGTAGTTTTTATTTAAAATCGCGTTAAGTTACTTGTTTAAGAAGTCAGCCTTAAGATCAGTTTAATAATTTTGGTATCGTTTATTTTTGTGCCTAATATATATTTAGTGAGATTTTTTTACGAGCTCAAGTAATTGACCAAGGTCATGATAAAAACGCTAATTTTACCTTTTAAAAATGGAAATAACAAAAAATACCGAACTGGGATGATCAATCCTAATATCCAAGAAGAAAAGAGGAAACAACAAGACGAAATACCTCACTATACCTTGACATTTTTATGATTTTTATATTGTTAGCGACCATAACGGTTTTTAGGAAGAGCCTTTTTGAGTCATAAAGCTATCTGATTTTCGCGGTTTTTTTTCCGTTTAGACAGGGTAAATCGGTCAGTCAATATTGCTACCAGAGGATCTATTACAGAACATTAATCGTGTATTGTATTTTAAATGTTATACGGATTGTCTAAATTAAGCGGTATATATTTATACCCCAACATAAATGCGATATAAATGTGCACTATATATCGTGTATCAATACTTGTTGACGATTAGCATTGTTGGTCTTTGACCTTTGATCAAGTGAGCGGAGCTAAATTACAGATTTCTTAACAAATATGTAAGTGTGCGGAGGAAACAAACAAAACTGATTTGCTATGTTTCAAATTTATGAAACACAGATCGTTCTTTATTTTTAGTGCTTAGATTTAGCTCTGCCTTTTAACGCTTTAGCGCTTTGATTTTGTTTGTAAAGGTCGTAATAGTCAGGCATGTTGTATTTTGTCCTAAATAGTTAATCTTATGGAAGCCTGTTACATGTAGTGCCAAGCAAGACTTAAATATTTGTTTTTAACAAGATTATTAAATTGCGGCCGCCACTTTGATATATTGCGGTCGCTACTTATTATGTTGCGGCCACAAATAATAATATTACTGTCGTCACTAATTATTTTATCGGCCGCCACTTAATATTTATGGTAGCTGCCTCTAAATGTATCTGGTGGCCGGCACCTATTATAGTTCAAAGTTCAAAGTTTTATTAATAAAGAAAGCCCAAATTTGGACATCAAACATTATAAAGTACAATAGACAATTAGAGAAAGGATAATATCAGTATACTTATGAGAAGTAGTAAAATTATACTATACATAGAGTAATAAGTACACTGACAGCCATTGGGTTTATAAAATAATAAACAATGGTCAAAGAGAGGTAACTCAGGTACAATTTTACTTAGAGTATAACTATGATCAATACTGATAGACAACATAATTATAGTAATACCAATACTGTGATCATTGTACACACACTATTCTCTCACACTCAAACAATTTTCTATAAATTTAGATAACTCGTTATTTAACATTACATCTTCATTGGTCATTAACCATATAAATTTGTTAGAATCTGACAACTTGTCATAATTGGAATTATTTAGATTTTTATATAAGTTATTTCTTAATAAGCTATATTTTGGACAATTAATTAGGAAATGCTCCTCATCTTCGATCAAAGAGTTATTACATTGTTTACATAATCTATTTTCTAATGGGGTTTTCGGTATGGTGTAGCGACCCCTTTCTATTTCTAGGGAGTGGGCACTGATCCTGAAGCGTGTTAGAGTTGCTCGAAGTTTAAAATCTTTAATATTAAGATATGGCTCAAAATTAAAATGTGTTTTAAACTTGCTATATGTTCTTAATTTGTTTTCATTTCTTCCATCTATCTTGTTGGTTTTTACCACATTGACTTGGGATTTCCAATTAAGTACAAAGTTTCTTTTTAATTTATGAAGTAGTTCATTTATTTCTTTTATTCCACAACTTGATGGTGAGTTAAATATTTTAAGCATATTGAGATCTTTAAGAATAATGTGTATACAATTCATCCAGCAATGCTGTCCTCTTTTATATAAATTATAATTTTCTTTTAGTGCGGCTTTCAAGAGGGGACATGATATATTTGTATGTAAATGAATCCAGTATTTAACCATACTAATAACAATATCAATATATAAGGGGTACCTTCCAAGTTCTCCAGTTACTGCTAAGTTGGATGCTTTATTAGAGACTCCAAGTACATATTTGCTAAATTGTAAATTAAATTTTTCAATTTTGTGGTCTTTGAAAGCATTGTATATAATGTTATCTTTTAACTTATTAATTTTGGTAGTAATATTAAACATGCCCCATATCTCAGATGAATACAAAATAACAGGTTTCACAGTGTGATCAAATGTTTTTAAAATAGTCTTTATACTAGGATTACCATTCTTGAAGGTACTTTTCAGTTTAAACAATGCTTTTGTACCTCTATTAATTAAATCTGAAGTTGCAGATGAAAAATGACCTCCACAATTTAACATTAATCCTAAATATTTATACTCCTTCACACATTGTAGGTATTCATTTTGTAAGGTAAATTTTCCTCTAATAAGTTTACTACCTTTATTAAAAATCATTACTTTAGTCTTCTTAATGTTTATGGATAAGCCCCAACTAGAGCAGTAACCAGACAGCTTGTCTAATGATTTTTGAAGACCCTCTGCACTAGATGATAGAAGTATAATGTCATCAGCATACATCAAACTACTAAATGATATATTGTCTAGAAGGACAGGATGGCAAGACTGATCAAAAATGTCAACTAGATCATTGAGAAATATATTAAATAAAGTAGGGCTTAGATTATCTCCCTGTTTAACTCCTACCCTGGAGATAAATTCATTGGACAATTTATTATCAACTTTAACCCTAAGAGCACTGTTAGAATACATAGAAATTAGGATATCTAAGAACTTTCCATTAATCCCATATTTTAACATCTTATAGAAAAGTGCTTGATGGATCACTGAGTCAAAGGCCTTTTTAAGGTCAATAAAACAAGTATATATTTTTTTATTTTGCTTGAAATATTTGCAAACTAGAGTTTTAAGTTTAAAGATATGGTCAGATGTTCTTGCACCTTTTCTAAATCCAATTTGTTCATCTTTCATAATATTTTTCTCCTTCAAGAAGTTGACTAATCTATTATTTAGTACACAATTGAAGATCTTACTCAAACAGCTGTTAATTGTTATACCACGATAGTTATTAGGGTTTGATTGCGAGTCCCCCTTAAATATTGGGACAAGATAACCTGTGCTCCAAACTTGTGGGTATTTGCCTTGAGATAAAATTAAATTAAAGAATTTTTCTAGACATGGTAGTAAAATAAAGTGACTGTATTTAATCATTTCATTCAGTATGCCATCCAGGCCACTAGACTTGTTATTCTTAAGGTTTTTACATGCAAATAATATTTCTTTTATACATATTTTCTCATTCAAAACACTGTTCCAATCATTTTTTCTAGCTAATAATAAATCATTAAATAACTTTTGATATTTGCTTGCAATGTCCTGTTTACACTCTGGCAGGGAGTTCAAAGTTTTGAAATGTTCCTCCCATTCTTTAACATCAATACAATCATTTGGACTGTTGTTTTTTTTGTTTTAGTGAATTCAATAATTTCCAAAACATACTTGGATTAGTTTCTTCTAGATTATCAATTTTATTCATAATTGATTGGAAGTAGTTTCGTTTCTTTCTCTTTCTTTCTTTGTTGTATTTAGCATTAAGAATAAAACATTTCTGCCTTAGTTCTTTGTTAAAAGGATTAAATGCTAACATATTGCTATAGTGGTTAACAGTAGATCTCATTTCTTGTAATGATCTATCATACCATTTCTTATGTGAGTTATTTTTCTTTTTTGAAGTTGGTTTTTTTCTTAATGATGTAGTTGCAGCTTTTAAAAGAATATCATTGATATCCTTGGCAGATGTATAAACAGGACTGTCACAAGTAGTAAAATCAGTATTTTGGTAACTTTTGATCATGGAAGTGATTGATTCTGATTGTAAAGACATTTGAAATTTTGTAATACTAGTTTCATCCCAAATAAATTTATCCGGGAAAGATATATAAGCATCATGGCAATTTTCACATTTTTTGCTTTGACCAACATCCAAATTAACTTCAAAATTTAAGGATAAACAACAGTGATCAGATAATGTTCTTATGAAATTATGCACTTTCATGAAATTTATTTTGTTTAAGAAATATTCACTTGAAATAAAGTAGTCGATTGTACTGCTACCTAGGGAATTGTGAAATGTGAATTTACCTTCCATGTCACCAAAAGTTCTACCATTTAAAAGCCTCAATCTACTTTCAATACATAAATTTAATATATTTTTCCCTCTGGTTGTCAGTACATTATCTTGATTTTGTCTATGTCTACAATTATCAACCATATATTCAATATCATCATTCCAATTTTCATTGTATGAATCATTATTTACAAAGTCAACTGAGGTTGAAACTCTACCATTAAAATCACCCCCCAAAATGATGTCACCTTCATTGTGATATTTTATTACACTGTTAACTAAGCATGAAAATTGGTCCCCTTGACTAATACTATAAGTTGAGTTTTCTGGAGGAATATGTAAGAAACATACAAATAGGTCCTTTTCAAGCTGGAAAAAGGTTTTTTCAAATTTTACCCAGACAAAGTTGCTGTTTGTGTTTTTTAATACTTTTATTCCATTCTTTAATGATTTTTTAATTAATATACTTATACCACCAAACACACGCTTAGATTTTTTGTTCTGAACTCTATAGAAGTGGTGAATATTAAAGTTTTTATCTGGGGATGGTAGAGATTCAATCAGATGTGTTTCAGTTAAACCAATGATATCAAATTTTTTAATAATGTTAACAAATGATTCGTCTTCAAATTTGTTTTGTACATTTGATTTTATACCATTAACATTCCATACAGCTAAGTTTACAGATCTTTTTGATGAAAATACATTAAATGATTTACACATGTTCACTTAAAACAACTATAATTTTGAACTGTTTTCCCTTGACATTCTTTCTTAGTATCTGCGTCCACCGTTCCCACGTCGGTTGTAATTATAATAACCATTATAGTACGGATCGTAATAGTTGTTGTAATAATTTTCATATCCTTGACGATAACCTGTCTTGGAGTATCTCGATGAGTTATTTTGACTAATAGTTCCATTATTTGTTTTTGCTTGCTCAGATTTTTGGCTGAGGATTTTTTCAACTGAATTTCTCAGATTTGATGCTACTACTCTAACTCCCTCATCAGAGAGATGCCTTCCATCACGTGTAATAAATTTTGGAATGACTCTTCCATTAGGGGCTAATTGTGAATTATCTGTGATGTATACATTTTTAACATTAAAATAGTGCTCCCTAATCATGGCATTGATTAGCGTGGCGGCCGCAAAATAAATAAAGTGGATGTTGGGACATAATAAGTGGTGGCGGCCATTTACTTAAGTGGCGATTGTGTTATAATATGTGGTGACCACCAGATAAATAAAGGGGCCGCCGCCATAGTCTAAGTGGCGGTCGCCAGATGAATTATGAGGCGATCGTCACATAATAAATGACAGTTTCCTGTTAAAACAAATGTTTAAGTCTACTCATATAATCTTATATAACAATAAGTTGTAGCCATAGGTTCATTTGTAATATTCCTTTCTTTCATACTAATAATTTCTTGGTTCTATCTACACTAGCGCTCGTCAGTAATCTCATCACCGCATCCAATATTACAAGAACGAGGAGGGTACTTTATCGTTTCACTATATACTTTCTTAAATAAGAAACGCAACATACCAAGGAACCATTGAAATAAAAACCCTTGAATTTCAACTAAACATTGTCGTACGAATGTGACATTTGGTATGGGCATTGAAGAATAATTAATATAACGTGTGGCTTAAGCAAAACTCGCATGTTCTAACTGATGGATACGTAGCGCCAATAGTAGTTATACCGACTAAATGCTTGCATCACGACTTAACTCGTGCTCTTTCTGGTTTCAAAAAAGAACGCTGAGCACGATCTTCTGGCTCTCATTTTCACACACATTGAAGACTCTGCTCCAATACCTTAAGTGTTTAAAAATATCGGGTGGCACTATAGCGATTTCGCATATCTAAATTTTATAAAATATTGAAAGTGAAGGCCTAAGTTAACATCCAGTAATTCTGGTGACCTATGCTTGAAACAGTAGATTTTTGGTTCAAAAACCAGGTGTAAATCGTTTTCTGTTACAACCATTATCAGAACGATAATTCCTCTTTTAGTGGTTAACAACAGGCTCAATACTAGGTGTGAAATTCGCCCGTATGAAAGAGTTTTGAACAAGAGAATTCCCCTTTAATTTATTTCGAGGGAAGAAATCAGTCCCAAAACAATGTCTTGCTCTGAAATACCATTTTTGTAAAAGAAAATCTTGAAAACATTCCAACAAATGACAAACAGTGTGAAAAGAAAGGTTAAGGGATTTTTAAAAAAATGGGAAGAGTGTAGTGAATCAAGGGTCAAATGGGTACTTCAGAAGCCTTACCAATACCATAACAAACGTATAACACGAGACATCGATGCTTTTTAAAGAACTTCTGAAAATTCTAATCTTAAGGAAATCGGTTACCATCTGAATAAATTGGATCTGCGCATGCGACAAGCCTAGCTGCGCAATTAGAAAGCGCACACCTACTTAATGAAATCCCTTTCCGATCATCTTTTCTTTCTGTATATATACTAATGGTAAAGGTAAATGCCGCTGTTTCGACTATACTAATTGGTGTTTTGATGCATGTTTTGTCTGAAGTTTGAAAACTGGGCAGCCATATTTAATTTTTGCGATATCTCTAAAATTATACCGACGTTCATTGGACATAGGAAAAATCTCATTTAATGCCTAATATGATTTTAATCTAAATATTCGGCTTAAGAAATAATTGTTCTCTAAAATATTATATTTTTCAAAATATTACAATAAAATATTACAATAAAATTTTATTCTATGGAAACAGTGCCAAACTGGTAGGTCTCAGAAGACAACAAGAGTTAACACTAAAGTATGTCTCGCCTGTCAGCACCATTAAAACACTCATTGAAAGTCTAGCTGGGCCTTCAGAAAAGTTAAGGTCAAGGTCATGTGACAGATGAGAGAATTCCATTTAACCATCACAAAAATGTCTGAAGTGTGTTCTAGATACCATAGTTATTGAGAAACAATAAAAAAGACCAACATTAACTTAGTCATTCAACCATGAAAATGGGATCAAGGTCACATTACATGCTGACGTCAGTTGTGTATACCATACCATAATTCCCAAATATCAGATGCCTATAGCTATGATATTATACTTTTCACTTAAACTGTGTAACCCTCTTGAAATAAAGAATTTACTAACTTACTTACCTACTAACTCATTTTCCACCCAAAAATCATCTAAGTTCATAAAGTCACTGAACAGTGAAAATGGGGTCAAGGTCACACACCAAAACCCCAAATGTCTGTATATCAAATATCAGATGCCTAACTATTATACTTTAAACTAAATTTATTTTCCACAAAAGTTTTTATTTTTTGCTAAAATCATCCAAAAAAAAGTCCACAGAGTCACTGAACCACGAAAAATGTGTCAAGGTCACAGAACATGGTGTCTATTGCATAGACCGTAACTCCAGGTGTCTGAATACCAGATATCAGATGCCTAGCTATTATACTATTTACTTAATGCATTTTCCACAAAAGTCTTACAAAGGGTTTTTTTTGGCCCGAAAAAACATCTAAGTTCACAGAGTGGCTGAACCATTAAATTGGGGTCAAGGTCAAACGGCATGGTGCTAGTTGCATAAACCATAACCCCAACTGTCTGTATACCAAATATTATATGCCTAGCTTTTATACTTTTCTTGTAATTCATTTTCCACAAAAGTCTTACAAAAAGTTTACGCCGTCGCCACCGCCGCCGCCACCGCCGCCGGAAAGTAATACTTATGTCTCGCCTTCAGCGACTAAAGTCGCAGGCGAGACAAACACGGCATTTTTACGTTATAATTGTACACTTTACGGGAAAATGAGTGATGTGTGTGATTGAAATCTGATAATAAGAAATCTTGCGCGCAATGTTCTTTTGAAACAGAGGATAGCAGTTTGAGTGCTGTCTTGCAAACAAACTGATTGACACAATTCTTAACGGCATGCGCCCTCGAATTGCTAATAGTTTCACAAAATTTTAGCAAACGAAAGAAAAAGTGGCCCCTTAAAAATTGCAATAACTTAGTCAAAATTCTTATTGCAACAACTGATGATAGAAAGCACGACTTTTTTATGTGATGTAATTTCTATTTTTTTTGTGTGTGTGTGTTGTCTTTCTTTTTTGAGAGGGTATATTATAATGTTAACACGACAAAGAAACACCTGTTGAAATGTAGCAAAACTTTGTGAAGAGTTTGTGGGGTAGCCGATAATATTAAAACACAAGCAGAACTCATATTTTTAATACTGAAAACTTATTTTCAGATTGTAAGCTAGATACCGGAATAACAGAAAGAAGTTGATATTAAAGAATACTTTACGAAAGGCACACAGGTCAATGCGAACAAACTGGTCAATATGGAAAAGGCAGTATAAAAAATAATAGACTTATATTCTAATACTTTTACATTTCACGCATAACTATGAATAGTAAAAGACAAAACTTTGGGTGAGAGACAACTTACAATAGAATATAATATAACAAAAGGAATATAAAACCGAATTAAACTTTGTCGCCACCAATATATTGGGCTATCGACAAAATACATGCATATACATGTATAAATAGATTAAAGAGGCGAAATTATCTATTCAGGCGAAATTATCTATTCATTGTTCACCGCACATCCATAAAAGATAACGAGATGTGGAATAAGTGTACACGACACAACTTCAACATTGACAACGATTTAAAACATCAACAAAGAACAACAACCAGTGCTTCCTTCAATGTGACCAGCAGTGGCTGCTCACTGTTTTGCAAATGGCCTTAGATTGATAATAAACTACATTTGATTCAAGCAAAATCCTAAAGTGTCGATAAAAGACCCCCTTCTTGACATAAAAACAAATAGCATAAAAATACGACGACTTTGGTTAGAACATTACTTAGGGCATGAAAATATTATATGAGTGTCATGTGTCATCGATGGAGATATATGTTAAAATATGCTTTTTAAAGGGATTTATAATCTTTGAACTTTTAAAGTTTAAGTAGTATTCTAATTAAAAGTCAGGTAGAGAGTAGAACATCATTTTTGTAATTTAGTCTCTTTTGCTTAGATTCGTTTATTTGGGTACAATACCAAATTTCAACAAGATTTCATATTTGATTCTAAACATATGAACACAGTATATGAAAACATAATTTCCCAGAAAGAATAATCTTTGGTTGGTTAGGGAGCGATCATTTGATTGTTAAAAGGGGGGGGGGGGGGGGGGCTATGGTGAACTTTGAAATAAAATGGCAGGATGGCAAACATCCAGAAATAAAACGACAGGACAGTGCTTTGAATTAAAAAAGGCAGGATGGTATTTTTTTTGCTAAAAAATTATAAAAGATTGAAAATAAAACAAAAAATGCGCGCACTACTGCACAAAAAAATAGGCTCGTTTTTTTTTCCGAAAATAAACAGACAGGAAGAAAATATCCATGCACCCCCTCCCGCATTAAAATCAAATATTTGCTACCTTATAAAGATAATTTTTGACTAATGACAAACTTTGGCCGACATATTTAGGGGTGTAGGTAATCATCGAGTTCGAGTTCGAGTTTGGGCAGAGTTAGAGTTCGAGTTAAAGTTTGAGTTACGACTCGAGTTCGAGTGAAAGTTCGGGTTAGAGTTCGAGTTATTTTTCGAGTTCGAGTTGAAATTTTGAACTCGAACTCGAATAATAACTCGAACTCTAACTCTGACTCGAACTCGAACTCGATGATTACCTACACCCCATATTGGGGTGGACTGATACTCAAATTTAAATTTGTTTATGCTTTAATGCTTATGTTTTTATTCGCATAATTAATCCTCCTATGAATTTTAACTTTATTAATAATTCTTTTCTATGTTTGTTGTAAAGTAATTTATTTAAGATTTACTGTTATTTTTTTTTATTTACGTTTCATAGGGAAGCGGGGTATACTAGTGCAGCGTCAAACATGAAGTAGAAGTCAGAAACAACCAAAAGGTCTCTAAAAATCGCTTAAATACCTATAGTTTGTTATACTGAACTTCCAAACCAAATTTTAAATCATTCTCATGTCCGGCTTCTGGGAAAAGTTTAACGGGAATTTGTATACCAATTTTCATATCGGCTTAGCACGCGAGTACCAAACAGGAAATTGATGTCCGACAGGTCCAGAATTCGCTTCGTACATACAATTCAGTATACTGAAGAGCTTGTCAAATTTTAAAAAAATTTTTGCACAGTTTGTGAAAACAAACCCTGAGGCAATTTATTTCATTCAATTCACATATCGGCCGGCCGCTAAATAGGGCTAGAAATCCGACAGATCTAAAAATTTCTAAGGAAATACTATTTGTCATACTTAACCACCCAAATTTCTAATATGGGTAGTTCTAATGTATGTTTTTCCGAAAAATGCTTTACTGAAATTTTCGAACGGACAACCCTGCATAAGTAAAACTGTATGCCCCCGACACGGTTATTGTCACAGGGGCAAACATAAAGTAAACAGATTTACATGCATAGGCATTTGAAACAGACAAACATGTTTAAAATCAAAATGTCACAAAATTGTCCCCCAAGTTTGCTAGTTGCACCTCTTTAGACGACCATTAATTAAGTAACCATTACAACATCTGCATATGGTGAACATATGTCATTTTATGTCTTTTTACCCAACACCGTAGTCTCCTTGGCCGCTTTTCAGTAGATATACGTCTGATACAGTCTTTACAATTTTTTTCCTCGATATCAGCCATTGCAGAAAAAAAAATTGTCAGATGAAATGGATCGTGATTGTTTTAATTAGTTTTGGTTGTTTGTTTTTCTGAGATGATCACCTTACTATCTCTATATCTTGTGTGTCTCACAACGTTTAACCGTGTTGTGTTTTCTGTTACTACTATACGCTCGGGTCGGAATAAGAGAAAGGCTTGGTATCTTAGAGCCTGTTTAAACCAACCATTTCTCTGGAAATGCCTCTGGAAAGTCAGGACCATCATGATCTTCAAGTTCTCTGATGTGTCTCTGTATTGTTTCGTCTTTTCTTCTTGGGCATTTGAGATTGAACATCACCGCTCGATAGTTATGTTATAACCTTTATTAATGGACCGATCAGAGGCTCGGACCTTTAGCCAAAAGGTTGATGTTGCAAAATACCATTTTAATATGAAGAGCATATAAATACACGTAACAGTTAAACAAAAAAACCGATTAAGAGGTCAATTATGACTCTGTTTAACCTATGCGGATGACAATTCCTCTTCCAAAGGCTTAGATTGCCCGGCAAAAATGAACAATAATTTCAGTTCACATCTGATCTAAAGCTTAAACCAAACTTAATAGATATACATTCTATAAGATGCTGGTAATCATATTTCTTAACTCAAATCATTCAAGAATAGGAAAATCAAGATTTAAAAAAAAGAACATGTTATATAATTTTTCGTTGTAAAATGGGTGATACACCGGTATCATACACTTTTCATCACGTCAAAACCTTTTTGTTTCAATAAAATCATAAATAACTTGATCACCAATTTGAAGAAACTGTAGAATGATCAAACTGTATACAATGTACAACAAATTGCAGGCTAGAAAGAAATAAAGAGTAGTCCAGTTAAATACAACGACAAACCGAACATGATAGTAGAATAATAGCGGCAGCGAAGTATCAATGGGACATGTTAATAGTCCCAACAGTCGAATACACAATCAGTTAAAACTAATAAAAAACAACAGAGAAGCAATCAGCAACGTCTTTTCGCGAACTCAAATCGCAGCGAGAATGAACCCAGATGCTTCGGAAGGATAATTACGTAGTTCCTGCTTGTTGCAACACACTCGCCGCATTCATAACGGTCAATTACAAATGAAAGCAAAAAAAAAAAAAAAAAAACTGAATTACATATATAACATGCATTTAAAAAATTTTACTCTTTGCGCTTATAGATCAATCATTTTCAGTTTGCAGAATAAAATGCAGTGTCAGAACACGAGTTCGTTGATACGCAAACGATTTTTTATTTCCAAAAGCTAAAATGTTCATCGTAGGAAAACGTAATACTTTTAAAGCAAAGCACACTTATAGAAAATACCCAGGATTGGTGTATGGCCTGATAAGTCACAGAACACTGATGGATAGTTTCACGATTGACTGGAAGTTTTCAACCTATTAGGACAAAATTACGTTAAAAATAAAAATGAGTCCCTACATGGACTCCGGAAACTTATCAGGAACACGCATACAAAAAAAATTCTCGCCACGGCGAGTTACTATCTCGCCTTGGCGACTTATTATCTCGCATCGGCAAGTGACTATCTCGCCTTGCGACTTACTATCTCGCCCCGGCGACTTTTTGTCTTGCTACGGCAAGTTACTATCTCGCCCCGGCAAGTTACTTTCTCGCATCGGCGACTTATTATCTCGCCTCGGCGACTACTATCTCGCCTTGGCGACTTATTATCTCACCCCAGCAAGTTACCATCTCGCCCCAGCGAGATACAATCTCGCCCCGGCGACTTACTATCTCGCCTCGGCGACTTATTATCTCGCCTCGGCGAGTAAATATCTCGCCGCGGCGACTTGCTACCTCGCCTCGGCGACTTATTATCTCGCCACGGAGAGCCCTGGCGACTCATGTATAAAATGTATATGGGATCGTGTCTCTCTGGCATATATTCCAAAAAGACTTCGATGAAAATTCTCTATAAGGTCACTAAATGTGAAAAAATCAAGTTCTCGGCAAACAGGAAGTAGGCCTTTTGGGGCATATACATGTACCTAATAGTACAATAGGACAAAAATGCATGACAAATATCAAGAGGTTTATTAATGTACTTGCTGAGAAAACCAGACGGAAGTTTTTGTGTGGAGGCATGATGAAGGACACAAAGCGACGGATTGTGCCACAGTGACTCCTTTATTTCGCTTTGAAACACGTTGCAAGCGACATAAAATAGATTTCCAGGAGCCTTGATCGCTTACCTGGCTTCTAGGACTCAATGTATCAATATTTTGCATTGCCAGCATCCACCTTGAACCTTTGTAGTGCTCAATAAATGGGCTTTTAAACAAGCAACTGCTAGTCACTATTTTCTGTCGTAGCACACCGCCTATAAAGTACAATCCACTTTTTGCTTTGGAAATTATGGGGCCATCTGACAATATCACCCAAATGGACAATTTTGTAGAGCTCAATTACCAAAACATTTAAGTATGCAAAACCTTTTCCCTATATTCTTTGGTTCACATTCTTAAGACTAAAAATTATTTAAGGATATGGAGCAAAATGAACACGAGACCATATCAGAAATATTAACTGCAACTGCAATTAATTTTAATGAGCTGTTTGGTCATTGCGGTTATATATTCCTCTTTAAAAGTACTTGGACCCCAGAGATAGGAAATCCACATTATAAACATGAGGCTCCCAGCTGGCTATAACAACATACTCAATGTATCAATATTTCTCATTGCCAACAGCCTGGAACCATTGTAAAGCTTAATTAACTGGAAATTTAAGCAATCAAAACCATAATTTTCATTATCTTTTATCCTTTCAATGTATAAGGCTAAAAGGGGACAATAACACTTATAACGGGGTCATCTGACAATTTTAATTCTTGGACAATTTTGTTTAACTCTATTAGCTGAACATGAAGGCAAACACAATCTTTTCTCCAACTTTTACGATTCCATTCTGTTCAGATAAGGATGACAATGAGGTACCAGTCTATCGCTATGAAAAATCACTTGAAATCCAAATGTGATACAAATAGCACAAGCCTCGGATTTATCGTGTATGTCTGGGATAATATACGAGAAACAAGAGGCTTCCAGGAGTCTGAATTGCTCACCTGGTCCTTGAGCCATAAGGGTCTTTTCTTTAAAGAGTCATCTGACAACTGATACTCAATGGAGACTTTTTTAAGCTTTAGTAAAGAGATGCATGTATAAGCAAGCAACATGTGTTTTTTCTCTGCATTAGTTTTCAATCTATAGGACACAAAAAAAAACACGCTTTTTTTGACATGTAAAGGGCCATGACCCCTAAAAGTGGTCATCTGACAACTTCGACCCAAAGGAGATTTTTGTTAAGCTTAATGAGCTAAACATTTAAGCAAGCAACAGCTTTTCTCTATCTGCTGTAGTTTTCATTCTATAGGGCAAAAACATGAAAAAACGCTATTCTTGACCTTGAAAGGGCAATAACGCCTATAAGGGGTCATCTGACAACTTCGACCCAATGGAGACTATTGTAGAGCTTTTGATTCTGAAGAGCCTAAGATCCTTCAGATTTTTTCTATATGTTATTGTTGCTGATTTATAAGCCATTTTAAGTGATTTTACCCTATGTTCTATTTTTAGTAACAGCGGCCATGTTTCTTATCGAATCATTTCAAAAATAGGATCTTTTTTTTTTGTCAACGTTTCATAAATCATTCCTGCAAAGTTTGAGTTAAATTGGTTAAGTGGTTTCAGGGAAGATTTTTGAAATTGTTAACGGACGACGGACGACGACGGACAAAAGTTCAATCAAATACAATAGTACATTATGAACAGAACAGTTATACATATAAGTTAAGATTTTAAAATAATACGTGCCTTAATTGGAAGTCAATGCAATTCAAACAGAGCTTGTCATACATAGAACGACACAATACAAGTTTAGCACACATTTTCTGAATTCCTTCAAGTTTTGACAATTCAGTTTGTGAAATACCATACAATATACGATATTCAATGTCTCCGCTCAATTTTAACCTCATTATCTTGCGATTCTACATCAGTCACGAGGTGGTATACTCTTGTCCATGAAATATGGCTTGAGTATATCCATAAGCACCGTCCCTTGGTGACTCTTGTAGAATTGTAACTATAGTATATACTTTTAATCCTATATTAAATAAACAGAGGGCACCCAAAATTAAAAAAATATATACATGTATATAGTTATTTACAAATCTCTCGTTCTCTAGACCTTATATTATAAATGAACAACCTCGCCGGGGTCATATATTGGCAAATTAATGATATTTTAATTTTTTTTATATTTGTTTTGTCTATTTGTCTCATTACAGCTCTTCTTATGTCTATGTATGTTTGAAATCATGATTGTTTATAATTGTAATAGCCCCCTGTGGGACCATAATTGGTAAATAAATATCTTATCTTATCTTATCTTATAATACTACAGTAATCTAAGTGAGATATAACCAAAGATAGTACTAGGGTTTCAGTGGCTTCTTTTGACAGATACTTTCTAATACTTTTGATCTTAAATAATTTATCATAGCAGTTTTACATTTTCTTTTTATGTGCTCTTTAAAATTCAAAGATTCATCTAAAAATACACTAAGATACCTAATACAGTTTTCAGATTTAATTTGGTTTTCACAGATGTTTATTTCTTTTGTGTTACATTTGTCAAGTTGTTTCTTACTTCCAAATAGAATGAACTCTGCTTTTTCATTGTTCATTTTTAATTTGTTATGGTTCATCCATTCATTGATGGTCACTGCACAGTCCTGACGTTCTGTAACGGCACGTTTTCCTCTGTTACCAACGTTTTAACTCTCGTTTGTTTGCCGTGTGATCGTCTCCAAAAACACTGAAATGGAGGGAGGGACTATGTCAAAAATTGTTTCTGCGTAGGTTAGGTAAAGCCACGGCCTGAGGCAACTTCCCTGTGGAACACTGCAGTCAAGTGCTCGCACTGAGGACACATTGGAGTTTACATCAACTCGGCAATTACGGGACCTCATATACTAGTACGACTCCATCGAATGCAGATCCGCAAACCGCATTCTGACATTTTATAAAATTCAGCAATATGTCATGGTCTACTGTGTATGTGTTACCGGTCTTCCATTTTTTCGACCCCTAGCGTGTCTGATGAAGGTTTATCCAGAAAAGCGCTTCACACGCAGTGAAATTCATTTTGATTTTTTTTAAATATGATGTCTATATGTGAATCGTGTCTTTCTGGCACACATTCCATATTTCGTTTTAATATTTACAACCATGTTGTGTTTTTGTTACTACCAGATCATATGAATGCAATTGAACAGGGAGGTTTAGCGCCATAAACGTTTCAAATTTGAACGCCTATACCAAGTCAGGACTATTTTGATCATCCATATCTCCGGCGAGTGCTCCTTGATTTGTCTTTTGCGATGAATATTTGAGATTGATTCTTCACAAGTTCGTTATTTTTTTACCCTTGCAAGAATTTTGATATAGTTCTATGGCCGTTTTAAGCTTTTTGCAATAAACCTGTTATTTAACCCTCCTGTTCTATTTTAGCAACAGCAGCAGGTTTCATCGGATCAATTTAACTAGAGCCTGAATCGCTCACCTGGTCTAGTATTCTTATATGAACGTTTAGTGCAAATAAAATCTTAAATGGTGACTTTTGTAGAATTTTTCATTCTGAATGAGGATGGTGACTTCAAATTTCTCCCGTCTATTATTTTTTTGGGTTGCTATGCCCTTAAGTTAGTTTTATCCCCTATGTTCTATTTATGTCACCTGCAACGTCTTGCAGAAGCGACATATAGGGATTTATGGAACGCCGCAACTGTCTTATATGGTCACTTTTTGTTATATGATGTCGTTTTGTCTTTATATGATGCCGTTTCGACATTATATGATGTCGTTTTGTCATTATATGATGTCGGTTTATCATTATATGATGTCGTTGTGTCATTATATGATGCCGTCATGTTATTATATGATGTGGACTTATCATTATATGATGCCGTTTTGTCATTATATGATGCCGTTTTGTCATTATATGATGCCGTCTTGTCTTTATATGATGTCGTCTTATCATTATATGATGTCGTCTTGTCATTATATGATGTCGTCTTGTCTTTATATGATGTCTTCTTGTCATTATATGATGTGGACTTATCATTATATGATGCCGTTTTGTCATTATATGATGTCGTTTTGTCATTATATGATGCCGTCTTGTCATTATATGATGTCGTTTTGTCATTATATGATGCCGTATTGTTCTTATATGATGTCGTCTTGTCATTATATGATGTGGACTCATCATTATATGATGTGGTTTAGTCATTATATGATGCCGTTTTGTTATTATATGATGTCGTTTTGGCGTTATATGATGTGGTTTAGTCATTATATGATTTAGTCATTATATGCTGTAGACTTGTAATTATATGATGTCGTCTTGTCATTATATGATGTCGTTTTGTCATTATATGATGCCGTTTTGTCTTTATATGATGTCGTCTTGTCATTATATTATGCCGTCTTGTCTTTATATGATGTCGTCTTGTCATTATATGATGCCGTCTTGTCATCATATGATGTGGACTTGTCATTATATGATGCCGTCTTGTCTTTATATGATGTCGTCTTGTCATTATATGATGTCGTTTTGTCATTATATGATGCCGTTTTGTCTTTATATGATGTCGTCTTGTCATTATATGATGTGGACTTGTCATTATATGATGCCGTCTTGTCATTATATGATGTCGTCTTGTCATTATATGATGTCGTTTTGTCTTTATATGATGTCGTCTTGTCATTATATGATGCCGTTTTGTCATTATATGATGCCGTCTTTTCATTTTATGATGTCTTGTCATTATTTGATGGCGTATTGTCATTATATGATGCAGTCCTGTCATTATATGATGTCTTCCTGTCATTATATGATGTTGACTTGTCATACATATTTAACCTGAATAGTTTTGGCTATTTGCTGTGCGGCTATTCGTACAAACAGCTTTTTTCATCCAATCAAAATGCTCATTTACTAATTATAGTTGAGAAAATTGAAGAATTGAAATTAAAATAATGTACACTCTAGCGCAAGAAAGTATATTTAAAACAAACAACAAACAAACAAACAATAATTTAGATACTTTTTGCGTTTGCTATTTTATTGGAGGGAAAAAAGGCAAAAGTTCATTAAACGTTTGTTTGTCCAAATGGATCATAAAAACGAAACAATTTTTTTTAACAATTTTTGAGTATGACGGACTGGCACAAAATTCTAGATGAATGAAATAAAAATGACAAAAAGTTCCATACAATAAATTTGGATACGCCTGACGCGCGTTTCGTCTATTTAAGACTCATCAGAGGCGCTCTACCAAAAAATATTGAAAATGCCAAATACTATATGATTATGAAGAGCATAAAGAATGACATAAACTTAAACACATATAGTTACGTAAGTCTTAAAATATGGAAATTCAATATTCTTCATACACATGATACTGTTGCGTCATACCAGAAATACATTTACAATTAAAAGGGATTCAAAAAGCAAAAATATTAGAAATTGTAGGTACACAATGTATACAAGTCTGATCAATGACCTTGCTTTGTGTGTCTCTCATATTTAGAAAAAAAAACCTTTTTTTTTATTTTTTTATTCATTTACTTAAGCTAAGGCAAATTAATTGCTTTCCTTTAAGGTCGAAACGTACCAATAACCGAAAAGATAATCACTCTCAAATTCCGACCAGAACCTGAGAGTAAGGCATCGTAACAGCGACACGAAAGGACCGGATCCCTTATAACTGTAACGGTCAACACTGGCGGTGCACGGTATGCCGACGAGCTGGACTACTCAAAGCATACAGCAAGTTTATCAACCTAAAGGTTGAACGTCGCTGCAGAGGCTTCTAGCCTTTAAAACCCATCAAGTCAAGATAATCGTACA
Organism: Arcuatula senhousia; assembly: GCA_963971305.1. Lineage (NCBI taxonomy): Eukaryota > Metazoa > Mollusca > Bivalvia > Mytilida > Mytilidae > Arcuatula > Arcuatula senhousia. The sequence goes on from CAXARO010001446.1 coordinate 44,502, forward strand.
AAGTCAAAACTGTTTGTACTAAGAACCACTGACCACTGTCTTAAAAGTTTGACCCATTTTTTATTTATTTTTAACTGTGAAGTCGAACTTTTATTCCCTCAAATTAGAAAGCTCAATAGGATTGTCTGCGTAGATGAAAAAAAAAGAAAAAATAACTATAACCAGGGATCGATGGTGTTTTGGATATTTCTGCTACAACCTACATGACCTTAAATGTTGCATTCTTTTAAAATCGTTTCTGTATTTTGTAATTTATTAACACAATTTCTGTATGTTTATGGCCCTGCGACGACATGTCGGCGGTGGGAGATGGGTTAAGTTTTATTCATGTCTGTTCGTCCGTACGGATTTCCGTAAGCTTTTTTTTAGCTCACCTGACCCGAAGGGTCATGTGAGCTATTGCCATCACTTTGCGTCCGTCCGTCGTCCGTCGTCTGTCGTCCGTCGTCCGTCGTCCGTCGTCCGTTAGCTTTTTTCAAACATCTTCTTCTCTGAAACTGCTTGGCCAAATGCAGCCAAACTTGATATGGTTGTTCCTTAGGGTATTGTGCAAAAAGTTTGCGTTCGGATTTTTGATACGTAAAAAAACATGGTCGCTGTTACTAAAAATAGAACAGGGGGGTCAAATACAGTTTTTTGCAAATAACTCAAAAACGGTGACAGATATCAAAATTCTGGCATAGGGTAAAAGTGACCAACACCTCAAGATCTACCTGCCCTGAAATTTTCAAGAAGATCCAACAACAGGTGCAGGAGTTATTGCCCTTTTTCTGGATTTTTTCAAAATTTTGCACTTATTTAGCCCTTTATCTTAAAAACTATACAAGATATTTTAAAAATTCAAATTGCATATGATTAAGCACATTAAGATCTACATTTCATGTAATTAGATCAAAGCTGTGGAACCATTTCTTTTAGGAGTTATGGCCCTTAAAGTGTCAAAATTTACCATATTTCATTACTTTTTCCCTGAATTTCAAAGATTAACTTGTCTGACACCATACATCCAACTTCAACCAAACTTGGCACAGTTGTTTAATGGCATAAATGCTACAAGTGTATCGTTCAGATTTTTGATTCGTCAAAAAATATGGCCGCCATGGCTAAAAATAGAACAAAGGGGTAATTTGCAGTTTTTTGCTAATAACTCAAAAATGGTTACAGATATCAAAATTCTGATTGGAGACAAAAGTGATCAGCATCTGAAGATCTACCTGCTCTGAAAGTTTCAAGAAGATCCAACAATTGATGTAGGAGTAATTGCCCTTTTTCTGGATTTTTTCAATTTTTTTCACTTATTTAGCCATATATCTTAAAAACTATACAAGATATTTCAAAAACTTAAGTTGCATATGATCAAGCACATCAAGATCTACATTTCATATATTTAGGTCAAAGCTGTAGGACCATTTCTATTAGGAGTTATTGTCCTTAAAACAACAAAATTTACCATTTTCCATTATTTTTCCCCTGAATTTCAAAGATTAAATTGTCTGACACCGTAAGACCAACTGCATCTTAACTTGGCACACTTGTTTAATAGCTTATATGCTACAACTCTATCGTTCATATTTTTGATTTGTTAAAAAACATGGCTGTCGTGGCTAAAAATAGAACATAGGGCGTAAATTTCATTTTTTTTGCTAATAACTCAAAAATGGTTTCAGATATCAAAATTGTGCAAAAATCGAAAGTTATCAGAATATTAAGTACCTGTCCTGAAATTTAGGAAAAGATCTGACTGCTGATGTGGGAGTTATTGCCCTTTTTCAATTTTTTTTCTAAATTTTGCACTTATTAAGCCCAATAACTTGAAAACTAACCAAGTTATTTCAGAAATTTAAATTGCATATTGTTAAGCACAATAATATCTACAAAATATATGTATCTGTGTAGTTCAGGTGAGCGTTTCAGGCTCCTGGGAGCCTCTTGTTTCAAAAACCATACATGGTTTAATGGTTTGAAAATTGGTAGGATGGTTCAGCATTGCCATCTAAAAAACTTTCAAACCTATCGGCCTTCTACCTTCTGTTCTGGGTCAGAGAGGCATCCGTGTTCCATGGACTTATTCCTTCTTTATTTTTCAAATGATTCTACATGTATATACTTAAAATTATAATGGCCAATATTCCCGTGTTCTCTGTTCTATATAATTTAACGCCATTATTCCGTAGACACGGTGAGGGTCATTTTCACCCATTTTAACGTCTTTTTTAAACTATATATTTGGTCAAATCTATAATTGGTGGCTAGCTATTGTTCATTAATTGTTATTCCGGGGTAATCCATGACATCCAATATTTCATTTTTATGAAGAAAAGAATAGTATTGGGGGCATGTATTTATTGTGACAGTTTAAACTCCTGTGCTATAAAAGACCAACTGAGTGGCGAAAATGTGGACACCTTCATATCTATATCTGGAAAGGTTTTGGTCAATGTTGCCTATTCTGTAGACCCCATTATCATGATCATAACTTTTTCCTCTAAATTATCTAAACTGAATTTTTCGAATTTTTCTGATTCATATAATGACTAAATCATACAATGACTAAACCACATCATATAACGACAAAACAACATCATATAATAACAAAACGGCATCATATAATGACTAAACGGCATCATATAATGATAAGTCCACATCATATAATGACAAGACGACATCATATAAGAACAATACGGCATCATATAATGACAAAACGACATCATATAATGACAAGACGGCATCATATAATGACAAAACGACATCATATAATGACAAAACGGCATCATATAATGATAAGTCCACATCATATAATGACAAGAAGACATCATATAAAGACAAGACGACATCATATAATGACAAGACGACATCATATAATGATAAGACGACATCATATAAAGACAAGACGGCATCATATAATGACAAAACGGCATCATATAATGATAAGTCCACATCATATAATAACATGACGGCACCATATAATGACACAACGACATCATATAATGATAAACCGACACCATATAATGACAAGACGACATCATATAATGTCGAAACGGCATCATATAAAGACAAAGCGACATCATATAACAAAAAGTGACCATATAAGACAGTTGCGGCGTTCCATAGGGATTACTTTGGCACCATCCGTCGTCCTGCGGTTTCACAAAAATTTCCGTCGCAGTTTTCCGGGCAACTACATGCCACAGCCTTTGATATTTGGCATGTAGCTTCATCCCATAGTACTATAATGTGTAAAGTGATTTTATGCCCGAAAAATAACTACCTCCTGTTTGATGAATACTTAACGTTTTATATACAATGAACATATATGCAAAATTTTCGTCGTAGTTTTCCGGGCAACTACATGCCACAGCTTCTTGATATTTGACATGTAGCTTCATTCCATAATACTTTAAGGTGTAAAGCTATTTTATGCCCGAAAAAAACTATTTATGTTTGGCCAACATGACCAATACTTAACGTTTTATTTTCAATGAACATATATGCAAAATTTTCGTCGCAGTTTTCCGGGCAACTACATGCCACAGCCTCTTGATATTTGGCATGTAGCTTCATCCCATAGTACTGTCAGGTTAAAAGCAATTTTATGCCAGAAAAATAGCTACTTCCTGTTTGACGAATACTTTTAAACGTTTTATATACAATGAACATATACGCAAAATTTTCGACACACTTTTCGGGTAACTGCATGCAACAGACCACTTTACGTTTTATATACAATAAACACATACGCAAAATTTTCGTCACACTTTTCGGGTAACTGCATGCAACAGTCAGATCACTTGATACTTTGTATGCAGCTTCAGCCTATAGTGTTTTATATGGTATAGAGAGTTTTTATGCCCGTAACTCATTTACTTCCTGTTTACAAGAAAACATAGATACGCAGGCGACATATGCCTTCCGGGGAAGACAACAGTCACCATATTTGTGGATGGATAAAAAATCCCAAATAAAACTTTTTGAATAATACCCTAAGGTACATTTATGCCAAAGTTTACTTCATTTTTGCCTTCTGGTTTTGTGTAAGATGATTTAAAAGTTGCTAACAACGAGGGCGGACGCCAAGCAATGACAAACTTAAAATTTGCAAAGACCAACAAAAAGGGCAATAACTCCAGCATCGGTTATCAGATTTTACGGAAATTTGTCCACAGGTAGTTTTCATCATTCTGAAATTTTTTACCCCTCCAAGAATTTGGCTTAACCTTAACACTTTTGAGTTATTTGCAAAAAATGTGCTGTTTGACCCAATGTTCTATATTTTTAGAAACGGCGGCCATGAACTTCTAAGTATAAGAAATATCTACACATTTGTGAGATAGTAACTCGCCGTGGCGAGATAGTATTTCGCCGGGGCGAGATGATAGACGCCGGGGCGAGAAAGTAAGTTGCCGGGGCGAGATAATAAGTCGCCGAGGCGAGATAGTAACTCGCCGCAGCGATATAATAAGTCGCCGGGGCGAGATAATAAGCCGCCGAGGCAAAAGAGTAACTCACCGCGGCGAGATAATAAGTCGCCAGGGCAAAATAGTAACTCGCCGCGGCGAGAATTTTTTTTTATCATCCGTGTCCCTAATAAGCTTCCGTACACAACATATTGGTGAACCCAAACATTTTGAACATTTTGAACTCGTATGACTCTAGCTGAAACACTAAGTAGAAATTAATTCAACAAATTACGATAAAATACAAACCAATGTATTTCCAAAATTAACAATTTTTAGGTTATATATTCTGCAATTTACAGTGGAAGACTGTGAATAATTACGGTGGTTAAAAATTTCAAATCGAAGCTTGGTTGAAAGAAATATCTACACATTTATGGGACTGCAACATTGCAACTACTAGGGTTAAAAGTGGGGGGTTCTAACGTTCTGATTAGTTAAAGAATTTTAAAAAATAACCTTGAGAGTTAAATGGGCCATTTTCCTATTCAAAATCGAAAAGGAAAATGAAAAACAAAAAGAAAAATGGGTCATTTTCCTATTCAAAATCGAAAAAAATAAAATTCGAAAAAAAAAAATTTTGAAAAAAAAATTTGAAAAGGAAAATGAATAACGAAAAGGAAAATGGGTCATTTTCCTATTCAAAATCGAAAAGGAAAATGAAAAACGAAAAGGAAAATGAATAACGAAAAGGAAAATGAGTCATTTTCCTATTCAAAATCGAAAAGGAAAATGGGTCTTTTTCCTATTCAAAATCGAAAAGGAAAATGAAAAACGAAAAGGAAAATGAATAACGAAAAGGAAAATGAGTCATTTTCCTATTCAAAATCGAAAAGGAAAATGGGTCTTTTTACTATTCAAAATCTATAAAAAAAAAAAAACGAAAAAAAAATTTGAAAAGGAAAATGAATAACGAAAAGGAAAATGGGTCATTTTCCTATTCAAAATCGAAAATGAAAATGAAAAGCGAAAAGGAAAATGGGTCATTTTCCTATTCAAAATCGAAAAAAAAAAATCGAAAAAAAAATTTTTGAAAAAAAAATTTGAAAAGGAAAATGAATAACGAGAAGGAAAATGGGTCATTTTCCTATTCAAAATCGAAAAGGAAAATGAGTAATTTTCCTATTTAAAATCGAAAAGGAAAATGAAAAACGAAAAGGAAAATGGGTCATTTTCCTATTCAAAATCGAAAAAAAAAAAATTCGAAAAAAAAAAATTTTGAAAAAAAAAATTTGAAAAGAAAAATGAATAACGAAAAAGGAAAATGGGTCATTTTCCTATTCAAAATCGAAAAGGAAAATGAAAAACGAAAAGGAAAATGAATAACGAAAAGGAAAATGAGTCATTTTCCTATTCAAAATTGAAAAGGAAAATGAAAAACGAAAAGGAAAATGGGTCATTTTCCTATTCAAAATAAAAAAAAAAATCGAAAAAAAAAAATTTTGAAAAAAAAATTTCAAAAGGAAAACGAATAACGAAAAGGAAAATGGGTCATTTTCCTATTCCAAATCGAAAAGGAAAATGAAAAACGAAAAGGAAAATGAATAACGAAAAGGAAAATGAGTCATTTTCCTATTCAAAATTGAAAAGGAAAATGAAAAACGAAAAGGAAAATGGGTCATTTTCCTATTCAAAATCAAAAAAAAAAAAAAAAATCGAAAAAAAAAATTTTCAAAAAAAAAAATTGAAAAGGAAAATGAATAACGAAAAGGAAAATGGGTCATTTTCCTATTCAAAATCGAAAAGGAAAATGAAAAGCGAAAAGGAAAATGAATAACGAAAAGGAAAATGAGTCATTTTTCTATTCAAAATTGAAAAGGAAAATGAAAAACGAAAAGGAAAATGGGTCATTTTCCTATTCAAAAAAAAAAAAAAAAAAAAAATTCGAAAAAAAAATTTTGAAAAAAAAATTTGAAAAGGAAAATGAATAACGAAAAGGAAAATGGGTCATTTTCCTATTCAAAATCGAAAAGGAAAATGAAAAACGAAAAGGAAAATGAATAACGAAAAGGAAAATGAGTCATTTTCCTATTTAAAATCGAAAAGGAAAATGAAAAACGAAAAGGAAAATGGGTCATTTTCCTATTCAAAATCAAAAAAAAAAAAAAAAAAAAAAAAAAAATCGAAAAAAAAAAATTTTGAAAAAAAAATTGAAAAGGAAAATGAATAACGAAAAGGAAAATGGGTCATTTTCCTATTCAAAATCGAAAAAAAAAAAATTCGAAAAAAAAAATTTTTGAAAAAAAAAATTTGAAAAGGAAAATGAATAACGAAAAGGAAAATGGGTCATTTTCCTATTCAAAATCGAAAAGGAAAATGAAAAACGAAAAGGAAAATGAATAACGAAAAGGAAAATGAGTCATTTTCCTATTCAAAATCGAAAAGGAAAATGAAAAACGAAAAGGAAAATGGGTCATTTTCCTATTCAAAATCGAAAAGGAAAATGAAAAACGAAAAGGAAAATGAATAACGAAAAGGAAAATGGGTCATTTTCCTATTCAAAATCGAAAAAAAAAATTCGAAAAAAAAAATTTTGAAAAAAAAATTTGAAAAGGAAAATGAATAACGAAAAGGAAAATGGGTCATTTTCCTATTCAAAATCGAAAAGGAAAATGAGTCATTTTCCTATTTAAAATCGAAAAGGAAAATGAAAAACGAAAAGGAAAATGGGTCATTTTCCTATTCAAAATAAAAAAAAAAAAAAAAAAAAAAATCGAAAAAAAAAATTTTTGAAAAAAAAAATTGAAAAGGAAAATGAATAACGAAAAGGAAAATGGGTCATTTTCCTATTCAAAATCGAAAAAAAAAAATTTGAAAAAAAACAATTTTGAAAAAAAAAATTTGAAAAGGAAAATGAATAACGAAAAGGAAAATGGGTCATTTTTCCTATTCAAAATCGAAAAGGAAAATGAAAAACGAAAAGGAAAATGAATAACGAAAAGGAAAATGAGTCATTTTCCTATTCAAAATTGAAAAGGAAAATGAAAAACGAAAAGGAAAATGGGTCATTTTCCTATTCAAAATAAAAAAAAAAATCGAAAAAAAAAAAAATTTGAAAAAAAAATTTCAAAAGGAAAATGAATAACGAAAAGGAAAATGGGTCATTTTCCTATTCCAAATCGAAAAGGAAAATGAAAAACGAAAAGGAAAATGAATAACGAAAAGGAAAATGAGTCATTTTCCTATTCAAAATTGAAAAGGAAAATGAAAAACGAAAAGGAAAATGGGTCATTTTCCTATTCAAAATCAAAAAAAAAAAAAAAATCGAAAAAAAAAATTTTGAAAAAAAAAAAATTGAAAAGGAAAATGAATAACGAAAAGGAAAATAGGTCATTTTCCTATTCAAAATCGAAAAGGAAAATGAAAAGCGAAAAGGAAAATGGGTAAATTTCCTATTCAAAATCGAAAAAAAAAAATTCGAAAAAAAAAATTTTGAAAAAAAAAATTTGAAAAGGAAAATGAATAACGAAAAGGAAAATGGGTCATTTTCCTATTCAAAATCGAAAAGGAAAATGAAAAACGAAAAGGAAAATGAATAACGAAAAGGAAAATGAGTCATTTTCCTATTCAAAATCGAAAAGGAAAATTAAAAACGAAAAGGAAAATGGGTCATTTTCCTATTCAAAATAAAAAAAAAAATAGAAAAAAAAAATTTTTGAAAAAAAAAATTTTTAAAGGAAAATGAGTAACGAAAAGGAAAATGGGTCATTTTCCTATTCAAAATCGAAAAGGAAAATGAAAAACGAAAAGGAAAATGAATAACGAAAAGGAAAATGAGTCATTTTCCTATTCAAAATTGAAAAGGAAAATGAAAAACGAAAAGGAAAATGGGTCATTTTCCTATTCAAAAAAAAAAAAAAAAAAAAAAAAAAAAAAAAAAAAAAAAAAAAAAAAAAAAATTTGAAAAAAAAATTTGAAAAGGAAAATGCATAACGAAAAGGAAAATGGGTCATTTTCCTATTCAAAATCGAAAAGGAAAATGAAAAACGAAAAGGAAAATGAATAACGAAAAGGAAAATGAGTCATTTTCCTATTTAAAATCGAAAAGGAAAATGAAAAACGAAAAGGAAAATGGGTCATTTTCCTATTCAAAATCAAAAGAAAAAAAAAAAATCGAAAAAAAAAATTTTTGAAAAAAAAATTGAAAAGGAAAATGAATAACGAAAAGGAAAATGGGTCATTTTCCTATTCAAAATCGAAAAAAAAAATTCGAAAAAAAAAAATTTTGAAAAAAAAAATTTGAAAAGGAAAATGAATAACGAAAAGGAAAATGGGTCATTTTCCTATTCAAAATCGAAAAGGAAGATGAAAAACGAAAAGGAAAATGGGTCATTTTCCTATTCAAAATCGAAAAGGAAAATGAAAAACGAAAAGGAAAATGAATAACGAAAAGGAAAATGGGTCATTTTCTTATTCAAAATCGAAAAGGAAAATAAAAAACGAAAAGGAAAATGAATAACGAAAAGGAAAATGAGTCATTTTCCTATTCAAAATCGAAAAGGAAAATGAAAAACGAAAAGGAAAATGGGTCATTTTCCTATTCAAAATCGAAAAAAAAAAATTCGAAAAAAAAAATTTTGAAAAAAAAAATTTGAAAAGGAAAATGAATAACGAAAAGGAAAATGGGTCATTTTCCTATTCAAAATCGAAAAGGAAAATGAAAAACGAAAAGGAAAATGAATAACGAAAAGGAAAATGAGTCATTTTCCTATTCAAAATCGAAAAGGAAAATGAAAAACGAAAAGGAAAATGGGTCATTTTCCTATTCAAAATCGAAAAGGAAAATGAAAAACGAAAAGGAAAATGAATAACGAAAAGGAAAATGGGTCATTTTCCTATTCAAAATCGAAAAAAAAAAAAATTCGAAAAAAAAAATTTTTGAAAAAAAAAATTTGAAAAGGAAAATGAATAACGAAAAGGAAAATGGGTCATTTTCCTATTCAAAATCGAAAAGGAAAATGAAAAACGAAAAGGAAAATGAATAACGAAAAGGAAAATGAGTCATTTTCCTATTCAAAATCGAAAAGGAAAATGAAAAACGAAAAGGAAAATGGGTCATTTTCCTATTCAAAATCGAAAAGGAAAATGAGTCATTTTCCTATTTAAAATCGAAAAGGAAAATGAATAACGAAAAGGAAAATGGGTCATTTTCCTATTCAAAATCGAAAAAAAAAAAATTTGAAAAAAAACAATTTTGAAAAAAAAAATTTGAAAAGGAAAATGAATAACGAAAAGGAAAATGGGTCATTTTCCTATTCAAAATCGAAAAGGAAAATGAAAAACGAAAAGGAAAATGAATAACGAAAAGGAAAATGAGTCATTTTCCTATTCAAAATTGAAAAGGAAAATGAAAAACGAAAAGGAAAATGGGTCATTTTCCTATTCAAAATAAAAAAAAAATCGAAAAAAAAAAAAATTTGAAAAAAAAATTTCAAAAGGAAAATGAATAACGAAAAGGAAAATGGGTCATTTTCCTATTCCAAATCGAAAAGGAAAATGAAAAACGAAAAGGAAAATGAATAACGAAAAGGAAAATGAGTCATTTTCCTATTCAAAATTGAAAAGGAAAATGAAAAACGAAAAGGAAAATGGGTCATTTTCCTATTCAAAATCAAAAAAAAAAAAAAAAATCGAAAAAAAAAATTTTGAAAAAAAAAAATTGAAAAGGAAAATGAATAACGAAAAGGAAAATAGGTCATTTTCCTATTCAAAATCGAAAAGGAAAATGAAAAGCGAAAAGGAAAATGGGTAAATTTCCTATTCAAAATCGAAAAAAAAAATTCGAAAAAAAAAATTTTGAAAAAAAAAATTTGAAAAGGAAAATGAATAACGAAAAGGAAAATGGGTCATTTTCCTATTCAAAATCGAAAAGGAAAATTAAAAACGAAAAGGAAAATGAAAAACGAAAAGGAAAATGAATAACGAAAAGGAAAATGAGTCATTTTCCTATTCAAAATCGAAAAGGAAAATTAAAAACGAAAAGGAAAATGGGTCATTTTCCTATTCAAAATAAAAAAAAAATAGAAAAAAAAAATTTTTGAAAAAAAAAATTTTTAAAGGAAAATGAGTAACGAAAAGGAAAATGGGTCATTTTCCTATTCAAAATCGAAAAGGAAAATGAAAAACGAAAAGGAAAATGAATAACGAAAAGGAAAATGAGTCATTTTCCTATTCAAAATTGAAAAGGAAAATGAAAAACGAAAAGGAAAATGGGTCATTTTCCTATTCAAAAAAAAAAAAAAAAAAAAAAAAAAAAAAAAAAAAAAAAAAAAAATTTGAAAAAAAAAATTTGAAAAGGAAAATGAATAACGAAAAGGAAAATGGGTCATTTTCCTATTCAAAATCGAAAAGGAAAATGAAAAACGAAAAGGAAAATGAATAACGAAAAGGAAAATGAGTCATTTTCCTATTTAAAATCGAAAAGGAAAATGAAAAACGAAAAGGAAAATGGGTCATTTTCCTATTCAAAATCAAAAGAAAAAAAAAAATCGAAAAAAAAAATTTTTGAAAAAAAAATTGAAAAGGAAAATGAATAACGCAAAGGAAAATGGGTCATTTTCCTATTCAAAATCGAAAAAAAAAATTCGAAAAAAAAAAATTTTGAAAAAAAAAATTTGAAAAGGAAAATGAATAACGAAAAGGAAAATGGGTCATTTTCCTATTCAAAATCGAAAAGGAAGATGAAAAACGAAAAGGAAAATGGGTCATTTTCCTATTCAAAATCGAAAAGGAAAATGAAAAACGAAAAGGAAAATGAATAACGAAAAGGAAAATGGGTCATTTTCTTATTCAAAATCGAAAAGGAAAATAAAAAACGAAAAGGAAAATGAATAACGAAAAGGAAAATGAGTCATTTTCCTATTCAAAATCGAAAAGGAAAATGAAAAACGAAAAGGAAAATGGGTCATTTTCCTATTCAAAATCGAAAAAAAAAATTCGAAAAAAAAAATTTTGAAAAAAAAAATTTGAAAAGGAAAATGAATAACGAAAAGGAAAATGGGTCATTTTCCTATTCAAAATCGAAAAGGAAAATGAAAAACGAAAAGGAAAATGAATAACGAAAAGGAAAATGAGTCATTTTCCTATTCAAAATCGAAAAGGAAAATGAAAAACGAAAAGGAAAATGGGTCATTTTCCTATTCAAAATCGAAAAGGAAAATGAAAAACGAAAAGGAAAATGAATAACGAAAAGGAAAATGGGTCATTTTCCTATTCAAAATCGAAAAAAAAAAAATTCGAAAAAAAAAATTTTTGAAAAAAAAAATTTGAAAAGGAAAATGAATAACGAAAAGGAAAATGGGTCATTTTCCTATTCAAAATCGAAAAGGAAAATGAAAAACGAAAAGGAAAATGAATAACGAAAAGGAAAATGAGTCATTTTCCTATTCAAAATCGAAAAGGAAAATGAAAAACGAAAAGGAAAATGGGTCATTTTCCTATTCAAAATCGAAAAGGAAAATGAAAAACGAAAAGGAAAATGAATAACGAAAAGGAAAATGGGTCATTTTCCTATTCAAAATCGAAAAAAAAAATTCGAAAAAAAAATTTTGAAAAAAAAATTTGAAAAGGAAAATGAATAACGAAAAGGAAAATGGGTCATTTTCCTATTCAAAATCGAAAAGGAAAATGAGTCATTTTCCTATTTAAAATCGAAAAGGAAAATGAAAAACGAAAAGGAAAATGGGTCATTTTCCTATTCAAAATAAAAAAAAAAAAAAAAAAAAATCGAAAAAAAAAATTTTTGAAAAAAAAAATTGAAAAGGAAAATGAATAACGAAAAGGAAAATGGGTCATTTTCCTATTCAAAATCGAAAAGGAAAATGAAAAACGAAAAGGAAAATGAATAACGAAAAGGAAAATGAGTCATTTTCCTATTCAAAATTGAAAAGGAAAATGAAAAACGAAAAGGAAAATGGGTCATTTTCCTATTCAAAATAAAAAAAAAAATCGAAAAAAAAAAAAAATTTGAAAAAAAAATCTCAAAAGGAAAATGAATAACGAAAAGGAAAATGGGTCATTTTCCTATTCCAAATCGAAAAGGAAAATGAAAAACGAAAAGGAAAATGAATAACGAAAAGGAAAATGAGTCATTTTCCTATTCAAAATTGAAAAGGAAAATGAAAAACGAAAAGGAAAATGGGTCATTTTCCTATTCAAAATCAAAAAAAAAAAAAAAAAAATCGAAAAAAAAAATTTTGAAAAAAAAAAAATTGAAAAGGAAAATGAATAACGAAAAGGAAAATAGGTCATTTTCCTATTCAAAATCGAAAAGGAAAATGAAAAGCGAAAAGGAAAATGGGTAATTTTCCTATTCAAAATCGAAAAAAAAAATTCGAAAAAAAAAATTTTGAAAAAAAAAATTTGAAAAGGAAAATGAATAACGAAAAGGAAAATGGGTCATTTTCCTATTCAAAATCGAAAAGGAAAATGAAAAACGAAAAGGAAAATGAATAACGAAAAGGAAAATGAGTCATTTTCCTATTCAAAATCGAAAAGGAAAATTAAAAACGAAAAGGAAAATGGGTCATTTTCCTATTCAAAATAAAAAAAAAAATAGAAAAAAAAAATTTTTGAAAAAAAAAATTTTTGAAAAAAAAAATTTTTAAAGGAAAATGAGTAACGAAAAGGAAAATGGGTCATTTTCCTATTCAAAATCGAAAAGGAAAATGAAAAACGAAAAGGAAAATGAATAACGAAAAGGAAAATGAGTCATTTTCCTATTCAAAATTGAAAAGGAAAATGAAAAACGAAAAGGAAAATGGGTCATTTTCCTATTCAAAATCGAAAAGGAAAATGAAAAACGAAAAGGAAAATGAATAACGAAAAGGAAAATGGGTCATTTTCCTATTCAAAATCGAAAAGGAAAATAAAAAACGAAAAGGAAAATGAATAACGAAAAGGAAAATGAGTCATTTTCCTATTCAAAATCGAAAAGGAAAATGAAAAACGAAAAGGAAAATGGGTCATTTTCCTATTCAAAATCGAAAAAAAAAAAATTCGAAAAAAAAATTTTGAAAAAAAAAATTTGAAAAGGAAAATGAATAACGAAAAGGAAAATGGGTCATTTTCCTATTCAAAATCGAAAAGGAAAATGAAAAACGAAAAGGAAAATGAATAACGAAAAGGAAAATGAGTCATTTTCCTATTCAAAATCGAAAAGGAAAATGAAAAACGAAAAGGAAAATGGGTCATTTTCCTATTCAAAATCGAAAAAAAAAAAAAAAATCGAAAAAAAAAATTTTGAAAAAAAAATTTGAAAAGCGAAAAACGAAAAACGAAAAGGAAAATCACTTGTGTTAGGTCATTATAAGGTCTATTACATAATATAGAGGACAGGTACCCTCGTGGATGTAACATTATAAGGTCTAGTACATGATATAGAGGACAGGTACCCTGGTGGATGTAACATTATAAGGTCTAGTACATGATATAGAGGACAGGTACCCTCGTGGATGTAACATTATAAGGTCAAGTACATGGTATAGAGGACAGGTACCCTCGTGGATGTAACATTATAAGGTCTAGTACATGATAAAGAGGACAGGTAC
>CAXARO010001447.1:0-63696 GCA_963971305.1 Arcuatula senhousia
ATGTGTGTTATCATCCGGAACATAAAAAGAGTTGTAAACATAACGTACATTTATGCATATGCCTCCTCCTTCAAACACTGTCAGTCAAAAATATAACTACCGAACAATAAAACAAACAATTTGTGATTGATAATTGTTTACTTATTGAAGTAAAAATGAAGAAAACATAACAATATCAAATGTATTACATAAAATACAATGCAAGAAAAACATATATCAATATATGACATAACTAAAATTATTTACATCCACATACATTTAAGTATAACATACATGACATATATGCTACAAAGTAGCTTGGCCTAAAAATGGGGTCAAACAAGCCATCAGAAAAAAGTTATGAAATAATATATTTTCTACCCCATAAAAACCAAGCAATTGGCAACTACCCTTTTTTGTTCCTGCACATTTACATTAAAATTATAACTAGTGGTTTTAATACTATATGGAACATGACAAAAATGACATTACGGCCAAAGCAGTTATGTATATGTATGCATACACTACAGTATAATCACATGTACGTTTCAATGTTGATAGTGTAATTAATACAAAGTTAAGAAAGTTCTTATAACATAAAAAAGCTTACATATCAATACTGTTATATTTTTCCTAGACTGCTGTAAGTTTATGAGTGCTTTACTTTAGATTTGTCATACCGGTCCAAACAGGTACAACGAAATTTGAAAATATAAGCTAAACCTTACAAACATGCTAACTGCTACAATACAAGCAGTACCGACCCAAGCAGGTACACTTGTAGGTATTAATTATTTTGCAGCTTAACCAGATCGTATATATTTCAGAAATGCGTTAGATTTCCAACGTCCCATGGTACGAATCTGAGAATCAGATGCCACTTGTTCAGCTGTATATGTCACTGCACCTATTCTGAAATTTAAACTATGCCCTTTATATTTTGTACTATCTAAGCCACAAGCATTTAAACATTTATTCAATATGTTGTCAAAATGGTAACGGTTAACAGGTGTTCCCTTTGAATCACTAAACAATTGGTCATCTGGTGAAGAAGTAGGTCTAATTTCAAATAATTAACTAATGACATAACTGCACATTCTATTGCAGGTCCTTTAGAAAATTTATCTATTTGAGATCTACCTCTTGTATGATGCTCAAATCTTCTAAAAGTTATTTCAACCTCTATAGGTTGATTGTTAGAATAGTTTATTGATACATCTTTTAATTGAAAAACATGACTTTTTGGTACATGTTGTGACCTAACTAATTCACCTATTCTTGCAAGAGCAGAAAAAGCAAACAAATATATTGCTTTGAACAAACGTATAGTCATTGCAAACTATGTTAGGTAATATACTCAACAATCTATTTAAAATTTGAATGGAAATAGGAAGTCTACTATCAAATGAATAAGATAATCTAAAAGCCCCGGTAACCAATTTGTTCACCATAAAAGATTGGGCATGGTCTTCTAAATTCAATAATTTGTGCACATTAGCTATTGCTGATAAGTAAGTTGTTATGGTTGAGGGTGCTACAGATTTTTTGTATAATATGCTGCAAAAAAGGAAAATAGTTCCAACAGGTATTGGGAGGTGGCCATGGATGGGTATGACATTTTCTTAATAAATATACACTTGCACAAAAGTTAAGGACTACCATTTTTTAAAATTTTCAACAGTTTTGTGGTCTCATTTTCGTACAGAAGTATGTAAATTTGAAAAAAAAACCTGCATGGTGATAAAAGACTTATTTAACCGCTAATATTGTCATGAAACCATTACATTTGTGACCAACAGTTGGCTTTTTGTGAACATGGGAAAAATTAACAAAAAAAGCCAAAAAAAAGGTTTGCAGCAAAAATTATCTGTTATTATGAATTTGTTCATGATTGTGTAAAAATGACCTAAACGTAAAGAATTATCATTGTCCAACAATAGAATAAAGCTTGCAAGTTCGATATCCTTCAAATGTTTACATATTGTGAAAGAAGTTATGGCCCCTATGTTTGCCTATTTTTTTTTCACCTAGTCAAATTAATTGCATATTGTGAGTCTTTTGTTTAAATAATTACTGTTTTCTTGATTAAATCTAAAGTTGAGGTGAAGACAAATCCATATAGCCCTTGGTTTATTTTATTTTATGTTTTATGATTAAGATATATTTTTTTACTTTGAAGACTTTGTTGATTTTCAGGTGGTCCCTAACTTTTGTCCAAGTATATAGTTCTAATTGTTTCCATGCGCTTTTGTAAGTTTGCAGCGTAGAGGGAGCTAAGGATGCCCGTATTAACGTATTCCAGAAGTTCTATGGACGGAACTGCTCTGGTACTTTGGTTGCCTGGCGATGAGCTTAAGGGGCCAGATACAAAAAAATTGTTCTACCTGCAAGCGAGGAAGGCTGTCTGCATAAACGTTCCTTTTTTCTAAGATGTGTTGTTTTGCTTTAAATAAGACATTGTATTGCAAACATTTCAAGACCATAAATCTGACCATCTTCATTACAACTTTATCTGTAGAAGTTTGCTTGTTTATCACAGAGACAAGAGCCTCATTATCTGTGAAAAATAATATGGAATGGTTCTTCCATAATGAACCCCACATTACAATAGCTAATATGATAGGGTAAAACTCTAAAGTCATTATATTTAATTGTTTCTATTCTTCTGAAAATGCACCATAGAACCAGCGAGTACCATAAATACCAGCATACACTTTAGACTGAGCTACATCTGTATATAATTCCAATGTTTTGCTTGATTGAAATGACTCGTTTAAAAACAATGAAATTCCATTATAGCTGTCCAAAAATTGTAACCAAACTAACATGTCCTTCTTAACATCTGATGTCTAATGTACAAGTTTCTGGGATTCAGAAACAGGCATTGTTAAATAAATCATACGTCTTAAGAAAGCCCTTCCTGGTAGACTTCAGAACAAGCAAAATTTAACACACCTATCAAGCTCTGAATATCTTTTAATGTGCATGACTTTGCTGACAAAAATCTGTGTAAAAAAGCTCTAAACTTTGACAATTTGTCCTCTGGTAGACGAACTACCTGTTTCACTGAATCAAGATTACTTCGTACAAATGTCATTTGTTTGGATGGCAAGTCTGTTTTATCAGCAGCTAAGGGGACCCTAATATCTGAACAAAATTCCATAAAACTTTTCATTTTTGATAATGCCTCTTCTTTCGATTTTTCAATCAAAAGAAACTCATCTAAAATATGTACCATACCAGTTATATTCAAATTATTTTTGGCATTCCCTTCTATTGCAGTACTAAGTTGTTCAAAATTTTTACAACTAAATCTACATCCCATGGGGAGGCAACGATCATAATAAAACTTATCTTCCCATTTAAACCCCAACAAATTATAACCTTCAGGATGCACCGGCAATATACGAAATGCTGATCTTATATCAGTTTAAGCTGAAAAAACTGAATTGCCCTGGTTACTAAGACACTTTATTTCATGAATAGCCTCATGAATACCGGCATATTGCACTGCTGTAGCCTTATCAGAAATACCAGCATTTACAGAATCAATACATGATAAATGATGGATGAGGCGCCAGGACCCTTTATCCTTTTTTTGGTACTAGGCCTAACGGTGATATTCTTAAATCATGAAATGGTTTTCTGAAAAAGGACACTTAATTCTACCCGCTGCTTTTTCTTTCCTAATTTTTTATGTAACCAGAGATGAATTTTTCTTAGCTGATATCAAATTTTCTGAATCATAAAAGAATCTAGGGCCTTCGTGTTCTAAACAAAAACCATGTGTGAGCCCATTTACTAAATAATTTAGTTTGTTAATATCATATCCCTCCAAATAAGGTTTTAAACGATCAACTTTTAGTGAGGTAGGCAATTCAATTTTTCATATCTTTGATGTGAGGTATGTTTGATCTGCTGTTTGTGTCAACTGAATTGTTGGCACCTTAGAATTCTTCGATGGCTGCAGCCTTGTCACATATAAGCATTGGGTGCGCGTTATTGCACAAATAGCAGGCATGCACATATCCACAGTAATTGTTGCATTTACGCCCTTCTTTGTATCTGTGGCAGGTTTTACGAGGGGCAATGTTCTAAAAGGAGGGCTGTGACTGTGAGGTATGAAATAAGGGCTGTGGGTTTTTATAATATGGTTGGTTTTGAGGGCGCTTATATACATATGCAGTGTTTCCAATTTTAGAATTGGCTCTCATCAATGACCTATTTAACGCCCTAGTGTGTAGAAATTGATCTACATAATGCCACGACAGTGCATGGTCATTTTGCATAGCTTGCCTAAAATGTACATCATAAAAATGCCAATCACCACCATCCTTCTGTATTTGACGAATCAAATCTGAATATATAGCAAGCTCTTCCGCTAAATTTACGTTGCTGGGATTTGCATCACGCAAAACTGAAGAGAAAATAGCAAATGCATCTGTCCAATTCTCAATATTTATGATTTTTCTTTTTTGCAGATGTCAAACCAACTTGCTTGTTCTAAACAGCAAGTTTCAAATCAACAGATGAAGGGTGGTGATCAGACAAAATATCAACCATTTCTACAAATTTTCTATTTCTAATTTTCTCCTGTAATTCTCATTTATGTTTTAATATAAGGGTCTGCCTAATGGTTTAAACATTTCAGTACCATAGTTAGGTTTTGGCAATGAAGCAACAATGTCTTCTGCTCGTATATTGATTGCTTTTTGTGCATTGTCACTAACATGACTAGCAATAGGCATATTTTGGTTATTACCCTGATTATGATAGCAGGTTTAACAACTTCCTGTTGATGAACAACTTCCTGTTGAGGAACACTTTGCTGTTGAGGCTGTTCTATTTCAGCTGCGGAATTGCTTGCAGAGTGTGAAGAGGACGATTGTTTATTATCAACCCATTTGTTCTTAGATTGTTCATGACTCTTTCCCTGACTGCATTCGAAGTTGCATCTGCTAATGCCTCCTCTGACATTGTCATGCTAACTGGCTCATCATGTTCGGCAATTAGCTGTCTTCTCTTAGCTGGCTTTTTACCAGATTTGGGAGAAATACTGTTAACAAGATAATGGTATTAATTTTCTAATTCAATGATAATGATAATGTTTATTTTTTATTTGTTTTTCCAATACACATACTTGAACCTATATATCCATAAAATTTGAAGAACTAAACATAAAATTATATCTTGTTTTATACATGTTTGTTTGTTCTATAATGTGAACATATAAACATGATAAATAAAAACATTGTTTCAGATATGCAGGAAAATAATCATTCTATAAGACACCCAATACCAGCTGTAACTAATGTATTGATGCGAGATTGCCATCATATACAAGGTGCAACATTATATATAACACCCAATACAAGGTGTAACGGAAATGCCTTTTGTGACTTATCAATTCATATTTTATTAAAGGACACCCAATAAAATGTGAATTCAGTCTATCTACAATGTTAGATAATTATTAGATATTTTATTCATGATGCCCAAAACATGGTGCAATAGATTTTTTTTCATTCATGTATGACACCCAATACAAAGGTGAAATAGATTCATTTTAATAAGATGTAACAGATTTATTTTCATATGACACCCAATACAATGTGTAAAAGATTTATTTTTATATGACACCCAATACAAAGTGTAAAAGATTAATTTTTATATGACATCCAATACAAGGTGTAATAGATTAATCCTTATATAACACCCAATACAGGGTATAATATTATACATTGTAGGTTTATTTTTTAATATGACACCCAATACAAGGCCTACTAATTTTGCACAGTAAATGACACCCAATACAAGGTGTAACAGGATTGCCAATGACACCTAATACAAGGTACACGCACATGTATAACCATTATTTATATAACACCAAATACCTGGTGAAATAGCATTGAAGTATGCCTATATTCATAAATCTTGAATATACATGTATAGATGTGTATCATGCTGTAAAATAAAATATTTACCTGATATATCTATAATAAAAGCAGTTGAATTGAATAATAACAGCAAATCTGTAGAATCAAAATGATCTTTGAATATTCTGTCCCAATATCATGTATATCAAATCCAAACTGTAAACAAAAGATAAGACAATTATGTTAGTGTATATGGTCTTGTAAAGTTATTTCTACACTTTAAAGAAGTATAACATGTATAAGTTAATTGAAGCTACTTGTACATTTAATTTGTACCTGAAAATGCGAGATAAATTGTGAAAAACTACCTAGAATAGTGATGTTTGTGTACATAAATGATTTGAATGTATATAGACATTATTGTTATTTAATACACGTCGCAAATAATGTAACGGGATACAGTATGAATAGGGGGTCCTGATTGGGGTTACCGATCACGGTTCACAGAAAATTACATCTGTAATTCACATTTCATGGGGAAATTCCCCAAATCACAATTCACAGGAAATATTTTGACTAAAGAAGATCTTTGGAGGCAACAAGCACAAATCACAGAAAATAAATTTGACTGAGAACGGTTCACAGACAATGTCCTCATCACAGTTCATGGAAAATAAATTGCTTGAATCACAGTTCACAGAAAATTGAAATGGATGATCACGCAACACAAAATAACCCCATTGCCCCCTCTAAAAACGGAGTCACAGTTTGATGTTAAAGCTTATTCGTACGGTATTAAATACTGAAGTACATACATATATGGTGTATCATGTACATATTTATTTACTTTTGCATAACTACAGCTTTATTTTTGTAAACACGATATTAGTTTAAAAACTTACACTTAAAATCTTAAGAGCTACATTCATGCACAGTTATTTAATCAAGAAAATCCATTGCATGCAAAATGGCTAGACGAATGGACCGGTAAAATTTTTGCATCCAAATCTCGAACAAATGTACACCATCATTCGCATACATTGATAAAGGACTGTTCATAGTCTTAAATGCTTCCAGAAATAGATAGAGTTCATTTCTGCTTCGCACAAAACTTGCAACATCTGGTTCACTTTCTTTCTTCTCTCTTCATATACTTGCGCTCTAATATTGCATGGATTTAACCTTCTAAAAGGTTCACAAAACATCACAACCCTCATTGAAGGAAAATTTGTAAATTGTTTTAAAAAGTCAATAATGTAACAAGCAAATCTCTCAGGTCTTAATTACGTATCGCACATATCATTGCCGCCTATCTGTAAAATTACTATTTCGGGAAGAAAGTTGTTTAGAAATTGTGCAAAATTATTGCTCATTAGAGTGTCAATTCTCTCTCCTTGGACCCCATACATGGCAATATTGCACTGTACAATATTGAAATTGTTGTAGGCGTTCGACAGTCTTAAAATAAAACTGGATCCCGCAATATTAGAAGTGTTGAATTCAATAAATATGCATACGTCATTAAGATCCACCCCTTTGTAGGAGAGCTTTCTGGTACGTAATTGACATCTTTGAGCTTCAGGATTGGTTGATAATTTTTGAAATAATAAAAATCTCTAGTATATAAACAAACTCCAAAACAAAAAAAAAAGCTTCATTAAAAGTTTATTTAGATTTTTTGCCAGTGCATTTATTGAGGTATGGGTATTTAAGGAATTTACTGCAAAATTACAATGTTTACAAACAATGACATGTGAAAAGCCAAAATATGCCGCATAGGTATATGGTTTTAATAGTGCAAAAGAACCTACTGCATCTTATCTTCATCGAATGAAATATGAAAGATTTGGCATTTTAAAGATTAGATTTCTATGAATTTATTTCTAAAGTTGGTAATGCATTGAATCCAATGGGGCTTTCAATACTGGATTCAACCGTATACCTAAGGTAAATTATGAATGAATATTTTGATATTTTTAAACTTCTTGGAACTTTTCCTCTATGTTTGCATACATGTATACATAAGTGAAAGCAGAGTAAATTTTAGAATCTGCACACCAAGGTTTACCAAAAAAACTGCTGAATCAGCATTTTTACATATTTTCTATGAATTTAGGCCATGTAATTTAAGAAGTCATGGAAATCATAATTATTTCCAAACAATTGATTTTTAATCTTGAAATTTATATTGATGTATATTCATTCTTACTTTTCGCAAGCTCAGGTTACTCCACAGCAGCTATTTTTTGTCGCGACACTTGCGAAATGTCTCATATCTTTACAAATTTAGTCCGCCACGGGAGTCCGGATAAAAAAATTGATATAGTCAAAATATTTTTTAACTTAAGGTCATGTTTGTCAGTATCTCCTTCCTTTTATCTTGATTATGTCATACATTCCCTGAAAACCTGTATATTGTTTGAACAAAATTCCTCTTCTATTAAAAAAGAGGCTCCAGGAGGCCATTTTTCTCTCAAAAAGTCTCAGTTGTTAAGTTAAGAACTGGTCTTGCTTTCTAATTACTGGTAAACTTTTGAGATTATTGTGCTAGAATAAATGAGAAGATAATATTATTACAAATAATATGCATTACTTCTTATAAATGACATCTTTCTTGTGTTTTATAGTGAATCTTGTGTTGGACACCTGCATTTTGATATTTCATATAGAGCCTTGTGGTCATGAAATGGTAGTTTGTATTTGTTGTTTTATGTTCAAAAGGTATTTAATTTGTAAAACCTGACTTTGGTTTCTTCTTTTGTTGTAAAACATAACATAAATGGCCGAAAATACAGAAATTGGTTCATCTTAGGCATACTGTAAAACATGGTCTGACATGTTCATCATTTCTTTATATAAGCTTCTATAGTGCATCTTTGAGTGGTTTCAGGTGGTTAGTTATGAGAGATATCATACACTTATTTATTAATTCATCATGTTTTACAATTTTAGGCAGACTGAGAGTATTTATAGACAGAAATACTTAGATGAAGTCAGATATTCCAAAATGCTTTTTTCTGCAATATGGACACACTTTTTCATGAACCTGGCAAAATACCAGAAAGAGGAATAGGTAGAAGGTTATACTATGAAAACAAAGAATATCCATCCGAATATAGCAAATCATAGTTTATTTAAGAATTTGAAGAAAAATCTTTCCCTATAGGGTTGAATTCAGTAAATATGCATACGTCATTAAGATCCGCCCCTTTGTAGGAGAGCTTTCTGTTACGTTATTGACATCTTTGAGCTTCAGGATTGGTTGATAATTTTTCAAATAATTTTAAAAAAGATCTCTAGTATATAAACAAACTCCTAAACATAAAAAAGTTTCATTAAAAGTACATTTTGATTTTTTGCCAGTGCATTTATTGAGGTACGGATATTAAAGGAATTTACTGCAAAATCACAATGTTTACAAACAATGACATGTGAAAAGCCAAAATATGCCGCATAGGTATATGGTTTTAATAGTGCAAAAGAACCTACTCTTCATCGAATGAAATATGAAAGATTTGGCATTTTAAAGATGAAATTTCTATGAATTTATTTCTAAAGTTGATTATGCATTAAATCCAATGGGGCTTTCAATACTGGATTCAACCCTAGAACGTTTGTTGGTATGCTGTGTTACTGCAGTTCACATTCTAGGACGATAAAACAATATTTAAATCGGGAACGGTAAAGTCAAGTTTATATCCGGGGTATTCATAACACCAAGTCCTCGGTCATGGTCATGACGTCATGGAAATTTCCAGTATATCGCTTTTCCTAAATATAATATGGAATAGGCATTGCCTAAATGCGAGCATAGCTAAAAGAGACTACGTTTTGTTCTGTTTTATTTGTTATCTTTTTTTTGTATATCATTTAATTTCCAATATTTTCATTTGCTTATTTTGGGGCGAGATGGTATGGGGCGATTAAGCTTCGAGACACGTTAGTTTCATACGTGCATATAACCAAGACGAAACGAGCAGCTTATGTGTATTTATTATTTTAAGAATATTATTTTCTTGTAAAAAGCGCAAATTATTATTTTTTTAAGCATTATTTCTTTTTTTATAAATTATTTTAACATTCACTCCGGACCTGTAAAAATAATAACCCTTTCCGGACCATAAAAAATCTAAATCAGCATTAGCAAATTTCTCGCGGAAACAAATACCGTAGAGCTCCCGGCTCGAGCGGGCACTTCGTGCCCGCTTGCGAGCTATGCTCGCTATGAAAGTTCTTTAAAATAATTTCATACCATGGACGATTAGATCGGCAAACAAGTTATTTAAGGAAACTTATATATTGCAATGAGTACTTGTGTTATTTATGCACCAACATTCCAAATGCCATAAGTTTTAATATTTAACATCCAAGGATACCCAGAGTGAAAGATGGCGATCTGCGTCCATACACATTTACATTTATATAAGAATCGTCACTTAAACATCCGTCATTGTAGTTGAAATTCAAACCAATTCACCTAATTTACATCTCCTGTATTCAGTCGTTTTCTGTTTGCTTCATAATTCTTAACTGAAAGAAATCTCTTAATTTTAAAGGCTTGAAAATTTTGCATGATGCTCTGTTGACATTTGATATAGAATCTTAATACAAGTATAAGCTTTCCCAAAAAGCTTTCTCGGGCCCGGCATTTATTTTTTTGATGTTTTAACTTAAACGAAGACCTATATGAGTTGCAATTAAGAAATCCGTAACAACCAGATGACTTGACAATCATAATCAGAAGTCTATGAGCAGTTTATGTGAGAGGAGAAGGTACAAATTGGGCAATGGGTCATCCGAATGTTATAATTCCTAAAAGGCAAAGACAAAACCAATGACAGCACGAAGAAACGGACAGGACAGGATAAAACACAAAAAATACAAAAATCAGAAAGCTATCATTAACGCGAACTCAAGTCGTGACGAGAATAAACTCATGTGTTCCGGAAGATTTTAAAAGCAGTTTCTGTCAATTGTCAATTCAGCGTGTCTACTGCGGTAAATATAAACATGAACAAGAACAGCATGAAGAAACTCAAAATCGACTAAACAGAAATCAACAACGCAAACTCAAGTCCTAACAAGAGTGAACCCATGTGCCCCTGAAGAGTAAGCAGTTCCTGCTTGCCATAGTCCTTTTGAAAAAGCATATTCCGGACGTGCGGACCCGAGAAATCTTTTAATAATGCATTCCATGTTTACGACTTTCGGTTCGGCCTCGTCATTGTAAATCTGATGAAATTAACTAAATTCTTCAACTCGTTAAAACATTTTAAATCTGTCTGCAAAAGTCCTAAACTACTAAAACATATGTAAACATCTAATGCTTCATTCCAAACCAGTTTATTTGAATAGGGAAGGAGAAATTACGCCAAAAACGAATAGGGATAAATTGATGCTATCCTTAGCTTAACGTTGATCACATCATGTGGCCGACCCACAATGGGAAACTACTCTTGCAAAAATGAAAATAAAAGAATCGCAATCGGATTTCCGGATGACTTTTTAAAAAGGGCTATAGAACGCCTGTGGTGCTACTGATTTCCGATTCAGTGTGTCAAATCCGGTAAATGAAGGCAAAACAAAATTCTATGACAAACCAACATCTGAGATAGAAACCCCAAACTTACATGTATCAACGAGTGCATAGTGTCTACCATAAAATTTCTTAAGTGAAGACAGCAACCTAGGTGCAACATAACCCTGTGTTAGCAATTTCTGTGTCAAACGTGACACTGTAACAAGGAAATCAATGTAATTTCAACAACCTCTGGAGCTACGAATCAATTGTGATACGAAAACTCCATGAGCTGGAGCAGATGAAATGTTTTAATGGTGCTCTTTTGACAGTTTCAATAGTCCATGTGCAAATAAGCTTCGGATTTTTATTCCGGAATCGATTTAATTTTCTTTGTATTAGCGCTATGAAAAATGCAGTGGTTACCAAATGGCATACAGACCGGACAATGCTAGGACTTTTTCCTTTACGACTATGATAATCTACCATAAAATTCCGAATAACTTACCGGCATTAAAATGTTTTGGACACCGTATTCTAAAAATTAACGACCGACTGTTTAACACGACCTGGGAAATACAGTTAAAAGGTTTCAAATAATTCTATTAATCGCAGTAGATTCTCGTTGTTATTAACGATAAAGTTCGAGACTTGTCCTGTCTGTATGCCATTCGGTAACCACGGCATTTTCAATAGCGCTAATACAAAGAAAAATTAAATCGATTCTTGAATAAAAGAATCCAAAGCTAATTTTTCAACTTTCATTGCAAATAACTGAAAAGTACACAACAATTTTATTATCTGTAACCCTATTCACTTTTACTTGAACAACTTAAAGGGTTAAAAGGGAATGAAAACTACAGATTCGGCACAAACTACTACGTGCATTGACTAGTATAATAGTAAAATACAAAAATAAAAACGTTGTCAAATACTTTTTTTTACTTGCAATTTTTAGATATTATTAATATATACGAATGTACAAAGTAAACTTATTTCATAACAATGGCTCACCAAGTTCACTGCATGGTCACATTCTAACCCGTTAAATATATAGTCTGTAACGTTTATATTATCTATTCCTAACTTAGATATATTTTGAGAATAAAGTTATGATTATACTCTTTGTATAGATTCATGATAAGAGTGCTCCACTAAACTTTAAATAGAATCTGTGTTTCGTCATGGTCATTTATGAATCTATACCAAGAGTATAATCATAACTTTATTCTCATAATATATCTTAGTACATTAAAATGATTTGAAATTTCGTAGGATAGTTGGCATGTCAATCAGTTTACTCAAATGTTATATTTTTGGGAAATGTCCTCAATTCATTGACATTTGCTGTTTTCACATACTTTTCCATTTGAAAAAATGTGGGTGAATCCTATTTGTTTAAAATATGTTAAATGACGTTATATATCATTGTTGAATGTTTAAGGTTGTTTTCGTGCGACCTATGCTAACTAAAGAAATATATTATGCGCTAGTAACATTTAAAATTGCAGACTTTCTCACTTAAAAAACTAATTTTGTAGTCACAATGATGAAATAATTACGTTTATCGCCTATTAGATAAACCAATTTAATTATTGCGAATGCTATTTAAATTAAGGCGGAACTTCAACCATGATCCGTAAGTAAGAAATCATCAGGCACCCAACAGATACAAACAACCACCAAAGAAGCCACGCAGAATAGACAATACGTGTAATTCGACAAGACAGATGAGCAATTCTGCACCAGTAGAGGACACCATATCAAGTTCTTCCAGTTCAGGGTCGGGCGTCTGTGACACTTTAAATCTAAATAGTGCACGTCGTCCAGCTAGAGCAACTACAAGTCATCTCTCAATATCCCATGGACCAGTGGTCAATATTGTTGCAGATAACGAGCAGGAGCATCTTCGTTCGTCGTCGACAAGATCAGATCCCATTACAGTGCCCCATCAAGCAGCTCCAGGTCCTTCCACGTCTGGCCAAACAACGCAATCACAGAGTACGTTTATTCAGACAGTCCCCCTAACCTAAACGATCAAAATTTAGAATAATGTAATAAAATACAAGTACAACAATACCCAGAAGCCACATCAAGCATATTTGAACCCATTTCATCATCCATTCCTCAAAAAATCAAATCGAAAATATGGAATGGAGAATTTATTGATTTAAATCTTTTATTAAAAGCTAATCCAAGCTCTTCATTAAGATCGCATTGGAAGAGGGAGGTTTGGCGCCATAAAACCTGGTTTAACCCACCATTTCATTTGAAATGCCTGTACCAAGTCAGGACCATTGCGATTCACCAGTTCTCCGGTATGACTGATTCGTTTTTGTCATTTTCTCTGGACTATAAGATTGATCATTCAAGTTCGGTAGTTTTGTTATTACCTTTATTTAAATGATGACAACGTTGAGGGGGGGGGCCTTACAGTAAAAGCCGGGGTCCTGTCCCTTGTTCCCAAAAAACATAACAGTATTAATAGTTTTCACTTATGGTCCTCGGCATTCATGGTTTATTCAAGCGTTGTACTTGAAAAATGGCCAGAAAAAATTATAAAAGGGCCTTCACATTCGTGGTGCACAGAGTCAATTGGCCCTGTGTGGAATCTCAATCAAGAGATTTCAAAGGCACAATTTCTTCAGGTCTCGTGGCAGTTGTTGCTAAATAAGACCGGTGCCCAAAACAAGTTAAAAACTGGAGTACAATTGACATGTAATATATTTAACAAGGGGTCATATTGTAAATATGGACTAAATTGCAGGTTTTCACACAAATGTAGTAACTGTAATGGTAGACACCCTGCCAATACCTGTAAATTGTAATTTTTACTGCACATTTGTTTTTCGTGGCCTTATATTTTAATTTGTTCTTGATTTTTGTCCACAGGCAAGAATTCAATTGAATTGGGGAGTTCTCCGATTAAAGTTGACCAAGTGCGGGAGTCTCTATTAAATTACCCTCAAAAGGAAGCGACTATCAAACTATTGAACGGGCTTAAAAAATTGGTTTAA
Source organism: Arcuatula senhousia (assembly GCA_963971305.1). NCBI lineage: Eukaryota > Metazoa > Mollusca > Bivalvia > Mytilida > Mytilidae > Arcuatula > Arcuatula senhousia. The sequence goes on from CAXARO010001447.1 coordinate 14,391, forward strand.
ATTACAATATTCCAGACTCCGCACACCTTTTGATTCCAATAACTGTAAACAAATAACAGGAAACTGGCATCTATTGCGCAGCATACAATTGACAATGAAATTGCTTTAGGCAGTGTAGATGGACTATTTCCCTCTCCCCCTTTTTCCTACTTTCAGAGTATCACCTATATCAGTCATCCCTAAAAGTCTAGTTCCGAGTTCCGTATGATTCACAAATTGTCATTTCCCGCAAATAATGCTGTTTATATAATGATTACATTGATCGGGATTGCTGTTCGGTAGTGTATTCCAGCATTGACGACGCAGTCAGGATGATTCAAAATCTTGGCAAAGGTTATATAGCGTCGGACAATATATTTTGCTTTCCTGAAACAATTCAATAAATGATTTACATGTATTCATTTAAATATATTTACTTTCAATGGGTGAATGGGTATAGACCCATCCATGTGGCTGGTCTTGGCAAGATAAGGGGCCTCGAATCTTTTGACAATTGTACAGCGGATCATAATCATTTTAATACTTTCTAGTGTTACCACTAGAAGATTGAATTAGACAATCTCATGTTACCATGAGTTGTAGGCTTTGGACTGTTACCAGTTTGAGTAACATGTTAAATGATTTACTATTAGTAAAATATTATTGTATAAATTTTGGTTTTGTCTCCTCTGAACTTTTTTTTTCTGCTTATACCAGAGGGTGCTGGGATATGACCCGTCGTATTGGGAAAGCGGGGCCCCGTTCTCTCTTGATGGTTCTTAACAAGAGGAATATTTTGCATCCACTGTTACCAGTGGTGCGCAGACGTGCCCGGTATTTTTTGGTAATCTGATTATCTTGCCAAGTCTCGTCAAATCTTTTCGACTGTGGCCGTTTATTTCCAACTTTGTAATTCCAATATATTAAGCATGATGAGTCAATAATTAATTACGTTTATCGCCTATTAGATACACCAATTTAACTATAGCGAACGCTTTTTAAATTACGCGGAACTTCAACCATTATCCGTAATTGTTCCGTATTTCCAACTAAATTTCCCATAAATCCATCCGTAAAAACGCCTTGTTGCTACATAACGCCATTTTCGTTCAAAAAGTTTTGAACCCCCCCCCCTCCCTCCCCTATCAGCCATCGTTTTAAGAATATTTTTTCTGCTGCTGTTTTATTGTTTTTGCAGGTCGGAGGAGAAGATGTGCACGTCAAAATTTTTTTTTATTAAAATGTCAGTGTAACGCAGGAACTATCATGAGACGTCAAATACTAGAAGTGTTACTGCTGTACATAATCATCTGGAATTCGTTTATAATCATAAGATGTCGGACTTCATGAAAAAGTTTGCTTATAAAGAATTGTTTTGTTTTGACATGCATTATAATTGTTTTTAATTATGTTTTTAAATAAATATTTTGTCACAGTTTGACTTGGCGGGATTTCGCAAAATAAGGGTTCCCGTTTCTTCCTTGAATTGTATGACGGATCATAATCATTTTTCTCTGAACTGTAACCAGTTCGTGCAGGGTTTGAACAGATACAATGTTAAATAATTTTCTAAATTAATAAGGTTGGACAATCTCATGTTACCATGAGTTGTCGGCTCTGGACTGTTACCAGTTTTAGTTACATGTTAAATGATTTACTATTAGTAAAATATTATTGTATAAATTTTGGTTTTGTCTCCTCTGAACTTTTTAAAGTTGCTTATACCAGAGGGTGCTGGGATATGACCCGTCGTATTGGGAAAGCGTGGCCCCGTTCTCTCTTGGTGTTTCTTAACAAGAGGAATATTTTGCATCCACTGTTACCAGTGGTGCAGAGACATGCCCGGTATTTTTTGGTAATCTAATTATCTTGCCAAGTCTCGTCAAATATTTTCGACTGTGGCTGTTTAATTCCAAATTTGTTAGTCCAATATATTAAGCCTGATGAGTCAATAATTTAGGTTCATCTGTACCTTTCTTTAAAACATGGTGTTATTTTTAATCTATTTTCAGTATATGCACAGCCAAAACTGCACATAAAATTGAAATATAAAGTGTAGCTGGACCTAGACATTAAAAATTCTTACCTTTTCTCTTTGAATTCTTCCCGAAAAAATCCTTTATTTTAAAGATCTCTTTTTTCTCCGCTTTTAAAAACACCCGATTTTAGGCTAATATCACTTTCACCCTTTCTTGTGGCCTCAAATTCCATGCAACATTCAATATGGGATTTAACTTAAAGTGTTCACCTCCTGTCATGTAAGAGGCACAATAGGGATAGTTTGTCCTTTTTCAATTTAAAGAGATCTTTATTTTCAAGGAACTTAAAATGAATAATTGATAGAAATTGAATCAGAAATTACCATATCTAGCTCCAGCTATGCTTTATTTTATTATTTTATTTGTAGTTATTATTCTGCATAAACTAAAAAATAGGTAGCAAAATTTCGCTTTTTTCACGAAAGGTACAGATGAACCTTAATAAGATATATTTATCTTATTTGATATAGTTGCTTTGAAGTCACATGAAGGTTAGTATTTCCAATACATTTCATATTATAATAAGCAACTATATTTTATTGCCACTCATCCTAGTTAAATTTTCATTTTGGGTAAAAAGTGTTTTTTTATCTCATATATATGGAGTTCATTTCATTTTACCATTATAGGGATCTGATATCAGCCACTTGCCATGTAGTGTATTCAAGCTAATAGCTTTAGGATTTTCAGGGGAATTAAAAGAAACTTTAATACTACCGATTTTACATCGGCATACACAGAGTATATGGTTTATGGGTACAAGTAATACATTCGCTGACAGAAATTAAAACGGTGTTTCAAATTTGATTGAGGATGAATAAAAAGTTGTGCAATAGCTAAGTGGCTTGCATGATTTGCATGTATGCCTTATATAAATGGCCCAAAATTAATTACAAGTAAAACTGCTAAAGAATGTTTTCTTTTGAAAGACCCTTTAATTCTATTTGGAACAAAAATTACAACAAAGTTCTAGACATTCAATCTTGCTACGCCTGGCGCGCGTTTCGTCTATCGACTACTCATCAAAGGCGATCTACCTAAAACATTGAAAAAACCAAACACTATATGAACATGAAGAGCATAGAACCTAGAATAAAAAACCTATCGAATTGGGAAACGAAATTATGACTGAAGCTATATCTTGGAAAGGAAGAGCCTTAAGATTTAGACAATTTTGAAATTTAAACGAATAATTTATAGCTTTGAAGTGTTTATAAACACAAGAGTCTTGATGTTGATGCCCGAGCGAGCTGCCCTCGGTGAATTAAAACTCTTTACCAGCAGCGTTAACCTTCATGGGTGTTAGAAAACAAATTACAACAAAGTTTCAGACTATATTTTTTGCGTGAGCGAGTGAATGATTAAGGTGCAATTAAACGCCTCTGCGAATTGGTGTTCAGGGAATAAAAACTCTACAAGCAGCGGTAACCTTCACGGATGTTAGAAAAAAAAATACAACAAAGTTCCAGCCAATATTTTTTGCGTGAGCGAGGGAATGATTTAGTTGGTGTTAAACGACTTTGCGAGTGGACTTTCAGGGAATACGCCGAGAATCACATTTAAGAACTTCCTATCGATTGAGCTTTCGTATCCAGATTTGCTTCACTAAGGCGAATTTAATTCGTCGCTTTTAGGACCCACATGTCTTGTTCGTTGCATACCTAACAACAACCCAAAAGCACGAGAATAAGATGCTAGACATCAGGAGAGGCCATGATGTTAATCCAATAATCAATACAGTTGTCAAATTGTTCTATTTAGTAATACAAATGTAGATATACACACCTTAGAAATAGACACTCCTTACTAGCATTTCAATAAAATCTCAAAACCTATCTAAACTTGCATACTGTGATTAAATTCCTTAGACTGTGTTTAGTTACTACGTACTGTGAATTAATATAAATAGTACATAACTGGTCAAAAGATATTTACAATGGCTAAGTTTGGTTGTGTGTCGTTGAGTATTAGGATCTACGTAATTGCAGTGACGATAATCCGCTTGTCAACAGTGAAATATCTACATGTTTATGTAACACAAAAATTATCATAAACAATCTTAAGCAGAGAAATTGTACCTAATTAAAAGCCAAACATAATCGCTTAGTTCGAAATCGTCAAGAAGAATATTAAACATTCATAACGAAAATGAAAATGGACGTACAAATACAGAGCTACATGTATGTCTGTGTGTATAACAATAACCATATATGATCAATAAATCAACGCAACATACGGCGATTCGAAAAGGAATCAAATCATAACTTGGATTTTTTATGCAAATAACATTATATTTTACACGGTGTTCGCAAAGTGTTTAACAGTACTTCAAACCAATAGGCTTTGAGTCACTGAATGAAAGTTAAGAATAAGTTATAAATAGATAAAGGTAATATCAAAATTACCGAACTTGGAGAATAAATCTCAAATGTACGTTCATAAACAAGACAAAACAAAGAATACATACCGGGAAATTAAAAACTTGGTACAAGCATTTCAGAAGAAATGGTGGGTTAAATCAAATTTAAAGGCGCGCCAAACCCCCATGTTCCATTGCAATCTTTGGGTTCGATAGTTACACAAAACACAAAGTTTGATTCGGTTGGATAAAGAATTGATCGAAAAAAACTCTGTGGACATAATTAATGGCGCCTGCTTTGGTACCTCGTGTCTAAAGACAAATCACAGGGGATTGAAATCACTTCTTTTTAAATGAGTGGACGAATTCTTGCCAAGATGGCGGCTTTCCTTCCTTGTGGTTTCATAGAGAAGCAGTGGATTTGTCTTCAAGTTAATATAAATGACGAAAGTTCAAGCCCCTGTGAGACAAATATATAAAGTATTTAGCTACATAATATGTACTTCTTACTGCTTGCAACTCATGAACACTTTCGCAACTGGTAACATTATAATATACCTCTCAACAATTACTTATAATGACGATGAACTTATTTTTAAACAAGATATGAAAAACAAAAAATGAAATTTCTGACAGTGTTGAGAAATTTATCATGTTGAACATAAAAAGTGCGTCCATTTCCCCCCCCCCCAAATGATCAAAATTAAGCATTGAAAGAAATTGAGAACAAAAAATATAAGAGTAGTTGGTAAAATAAATCGAATTCACCAGATAAATGGCACTACAGATACAAATAAAGAGCTGATAACACAAGTATTATTTTATCTATTTGCAATGATATATAACCAGACAAAACACTTGTACTTACAGTCTGAAGCGAAGTAAATTGATATAAATATACAATGATAGTACATTGATAGTACAATGATAGTAAGAGAGCCGGTGGTTAACGCGTCGGGCTACTAACACCAAGTTTCGTGGTTCGATCCTCGTCCGGGGTGAAAATTTCATGAACCAATTCTCCGACTCTCTCTTGACACCATTTGCGAGGATGGTCTCAAGGAACGATACCTGTCCTTCGGAAGGGACGAAAAAAGGTTGTCCCGTGTATGTGAAGAGCAATACCCCATGCACGTTAAAGACCCCTTTGTATAGTTCGATAAGAGTAGGCTCAATGGGGGCCGCTGCAAAGGCCACACTGGCAAACTGCTAGCTGGATAGGGATTTACGTAAGCATTAAGCTTGTTTCCCAATCCATTAAACATAAATATGTTTAAATTAAACTAGTACATTGACTCGAAATAAAATTATTTTATTTCGAGTCAGTGTACTATTATTGTGGTTATACTGCAAAACATTTTTTGTTCGACGTGTTTGTTCAACATAATGAATACATTTAAGCATCATTAAATAACCGCACAGCGACCATCTCTCCTTTTATGGTCATATCACTTTTGAACTACTTGATACGTCTTATTCGGATTACTCTGGTTTTTAGCTCACCTGACCTGAAGGGTCAGACGAGCTATTGTCATCACTTGGCGTCCGTTGTCCGTCCGTCCGTCGTCCGTCGTCTGTCGTCTGTCCGTAAACTTTTTTAAAACGTTAACTCCTCTGACACCATAAGTCCAATTGAAACCAAACTTGGTATGGTTTTTCATAAGCATTCGGTGCTTAGAACTGATGTGGGGATTTTTGATTCGTCGTAAAACATGGCCGCCATGGCTAAAAATAGAACATAGGGGTAAAATGCAGTTTTTTTGCAAATAACTCAAAAACGGCTACAGATATCAAAATTCTGGCACAGAGTAAAATTCATCAGCACCTCAAGATCTACCTACCCTGAAATTTTGAAGATAATCCAACAAACCATGTAGGAGTTATTCCCTTTTTTATGGATTTTTTACAAATTTTGCACCTGTTTAGCTCAATATCTTGAAAACTATATAAGATATTTGATAAATTTAAATTGCATATTGTTAAGCACATCAATATTTACAAAATATGTAATAGGGTCAACGTTGTAGAACCTTTTCTTTTAGGAGTTATTGCCCTTAGAACGTCAAAATTGAGCATTTTAACAGCATTTCCTCATTACATTGAAAACGTTAACTCCTCTGACAGTTCATGTCCAATTAGAACCAAACTTGGTAGAGTTGTTCATTAGCATTAGGTGTATAGAACTGATGTGGGGATTTTTGATTGGTCGTAAAATATGGCCGCTGTGGCTAAAAATAGAACATAGGGGTAAATGGCAGTTTTTTTGCAAATGACTAAAAAACGGTGACAGATTTTACAATTTTGATTGGGAACAAAAGTGATCAGCACCTGAATATCTACCAGCTCTAAAATTTTGAAGATTTTGCCTAATAGCCTTTACTTCAGGCACATATGTCAGGTGAGCAATTCAGGCTCCTGGGATCCTCTTGTTCTAGTTGCAATCGAAGTAACTTAATTTGACCTCAGAACCCGATATCGTCCCTGCCTTTGAGCAGATTAATTCGAGTTTCATGATTGTGTCTTTACTGTTAAAAAGGCGTTTAAGATAAAACAAAATAAAGCCCTTAACATGTATAGGTTGTCTTTAACCTGGACACCTTTGAAAGTAAATTTGGTAAAGCTAAACAAAGGTTTAAACATGTTTTACATAAACAAAAATAAAACTGAGAATTTTTTCTTAAGTATTTCAATTTATTTAAACACAATCCTAAGCATGTTTGAATATTTTACGTGTTTAAAGTTCAACACATATTATGCGTTTAGGATTGCAAAGAAATGATAGCTTATTTTCTAAGTGATTTTATATTATATCTACTAACAAGTTACCAGTAAGTATATTATTAAAAACATTAAAAACACAAAATGCAATTAAATAATTAAGAGAATAAACTAAAATTCATCCGAGTGCATCTATCATTATTGTAATCAATAAATTACCGGTATGTAAATATTTTCCAAAATTACAATTCTTTAAGTGTACGTTAATAGATCAGATTTTCATTTTTACTATCGTCTTTCAGCCAAAGATTAACATTTGAATGAGTAATTTTTTTGCAAAATTTGTTTTTGATGTTTCTTGCAGTCCATGTTAGGAAGGTCATTTCAACTGAGTCAATAGTTCTACTCTTTTCTGATTACATTGGAACACGTGTCTGTGCCAAAAATTAAATGCTCATTATACCAGATACCATATATATATATAGGGTCTCTGATCATACATAAAGCCATAGTAGTGCAAAATTATAAGGTGGGAGAGAATATACTTTGAAATGATTGTTGCGCCAATGCTCCGGTAGAATTTTAAAGGTGGTTTAGATAGATTATTACAATTAACATGTAACAGGCAGTGTTTGTCTTTCTTATTAAACAAAATATAGGTTAATATTATTTTGTTTGATCTTGATACATGTTTATCATTTTAGAATAATATATATATAAGATGCATTCAAAATCTAATCATCCTCTTGTTTAGTATTATATGTTGTAAAAACTATAGAAATAACAGTAAGTAAATAGGTGAATACAATCATTTAAAGATAGTTGTTGTTTGTACTTGTAACAACTGGTGTTTTACAGAAATAAAATGTATTTACTGAGAAATGCCGGTTAGAACTTCATTTTAGTTATTAGCTGTTAAAACTGATATTAATTATATACTGAAACATATATAAACTGTAGTCATATATTTGAACCTCCAGTTTTCTTCCTTTTCTGAAGATAAACATAATATTGTTATGATTCAAGTTCAAATTTTTATGTGAATAATGTACATAAGGGAGGAGCTTTTATGAGAATCAAGGAACTTGTCTACTAGTTTTCGTTACCATTACATTTGATCTGTATAAAGGATAACCATGATATTTTCTTTCATTTCAGTAAAAAGTTAAAAATTGGGCTCGTTTCGAACACACAGTTCACATTTTTTAAAAACTGTATAAAAGAATAATGAACGTGTGCATCATTATTCAAATATTCCATTAAATTATTCTGTAATACGAACAGCAAAAGGTGCTGTTTCCTCAGTTGCATACAAATGGTTTTTTTTCATTATCATACGAAATGCTACCATTAGGATATGGCTAATCTGACCATATTGTATAATGTATTATTTTATTTCATAACATGAATATTTCATTTACAACAAATGCATTATCGACAAAGAATTATCCTTAAAATATTTATTTAAAAAATATATCTGTTTGTCTATTGATTTTCAAGCATTTCTAGATCTGAAACAACAGCAGTGTAATGTTTGTGCTCTGGATGATTTGTTTGACATCGCAAGATATTTTGGGTAAGTATTTTTTTTTTCTTGGAAATTACCATCTCAACAAACAATAATTCAGTTATTAATATCATGTTTGAATGGTTTTATTTTCTATTTTTTATTTTTATGCAATCTTTATGCAAAAACTATTTTTATGTTTTAAAAATATATGTAATGTTGTTTTTTTTCAGCCCAAAAAGTAAACATCGCACTTAATAAACCAGCAAATCAAAGTTCTACTTTTACATACAAAGAATATTCATTTTGGGCTTCATACGCAAATGATGGAAAATTAGACCAGATTATTCAGCTGTCGGAATGGGATGGTCCTGCAGTTATGTGCAGTCACACAGAGGTAAATGAGCCAGAGTATTGGTGGGCTATAGACCTTGGCCAAGAAATTCAAATTGACAGCATAACAATTTATAACAGAATTGACCGTTCATGTCTCACAGACTGTGGAGAGTTATATTCGGTTATTTTTAATATTTTGTAAGAAATTTAAATTTTCCAGTTTTTAGAGAGCGACCATTTGATTTTTATGAGTGGGCTATGGTGGAATTTGAAATAAATAGCAGGAGCGCAAAAATTCTAACATAAAAAGGCAGGTCAGATTTTTGAACTCAAAAAGGCAGGATGGCACTATTGGTCGAAAAAATTATAGTAGCTTTAAAAATAAAAAATAAATATCCATACTCGGTCTTTTCCGAATGAAGGCAGAAAGAAGGAAGTATTTATATCCCTTACCCCCATAAAGATAAATTGGTTGCTCCCTTATTATAAAATAAAGATTGTTTTTCCTTCCTTTTGTGAATTATTACACCTTGGTCTCCATAGTTTTTCTTTATTCTCATGTGATTTTATCATACGTTTTACACTAGTCTTATACATTTGTTGCTTACATGTACCATGTTTTTGTGTTTAAGTAAAGAAACCACATTTTGTCAAATTGACAAGCTTTAATGTTCTAGTTTGTTGCACCCCTTTACCTTTTATATGTATTTAATCAAAATTGATCAAAATATCTTGTGTCTTAACAACATAGCAGTAAACATTCTTATTACAGACAAAATTGGAATCAGTATATTAAACATCTCCTACCCTTTCTTTACACAGGTCTAAATTCAATGATCTGAGAAGGAAAAATGCCGACGGCTTTCAATATGATCATTTCATTGCTGTTCAATTAAAAATTTATCACAGATATAAAATGTGAAAAATTTCTTTAATTATACATATTTTTGCTTGCATTGCAGCTAAAAGACTTGCCAATTTTGACATTAATGTTTACAACCCACGAGGTCAAGTTGGGGAATCATTTAGACAGGGTGAAGCCCAGTGTTGTTACCACCATGCAGGCTTCAGCCCAAGCATTCTTCACTTAGCATGTTATAACATGGTGCGAGGGCGTTCCATCGAAATCTCTAAACCATTACAAAGCGGTTTAGAGAAGGCATAACCTCTGAAGATGCTTTAACCCTATGCGAAGTCAAAGTGTTTACCAATGAACATACGGGTAAATATCCATATCTAACAACAAGAAAAATTTCACACAGCCCATAATTTTACATTTTATTACCTAAAGATATTGAGGAAAAGACAAGTAATATTTTGTCTAATTTACAAATTTAACAACATAATAATGTGTGTTTTCCTTTTCAACGATTTTTATACAAGATTAAGATTAAACCTACTGTGTACAAATCCGATAACTTCACATGCTATCCGTTTAAACAAGCAACGTCATCTCTTGTCGAAAATGACAATCTCAAATTACGATCTTTCAATAAAGGAATGTTAAAACTATATAAAATTATGCATTTTTAGCTCACCTGGACCGAAGGTCCAGGTGAGCGATTGCCATCACTTGGCGTCCGTCGTCGTCGTCCGTCGTCGTCGTTAACTTTTCTTTGAAAATCTTCTCCTCCGAAACCACTGAAGAGATTGCTTTGAAACTTTGCACACTTCATCTATGGGATGTCTTCTACCAAGATTGCACAAATGGTGACTGCCGTCCAAACAACATGGCCGCCGTTACTAAAAGTAGACTAGGGGGGTCAGACTACTGTTTTTGGCTTGTAAATCAAAAAGTATAAGAGATAGATGACATCTGATGCCACGCTTCTTCTTCAGCATTAAAAGCTCTACAAAGTCTCAATTGAGTCGAAGTTGTCAGATGACCCTTTGTAGGAGTTATGGCCCCTTAAAGGTGAAAAATAGCATTTTTTCATGTTTTTGGCCTATAGAATGAAAACTATTACAGATAGAGAAAAGTTGTTGCTTGCTTAAATGTTCAGCTCATTTAGCTCTACAAAGTGTCCATAGGGTCAAAGTTGTCAGATGAATCCTTATGGGGGTTACAGCCCCTAAAATAACGTTTTTCCATATTTTTGGCCTATGGAATGAAAACTATAGCAGATAGAGAGAAGCTGTTGCTTGCTTAAATGTTCAGCTCATTAAGCTCTACAAAAGTCTCCATAGGATTGAAGTTGTCAAATGACCCCTAATAGAGGTAATGCCCCGTAAATTGACGTTTTTTCATGTTTTTGGCCTAAAGAATGAAAACTATAGCAGATAGAGAAAAGCTGTTGCTTGCTTAAATGTTTAGTTCATTTGGCTATACAAAAGTCTTCATAGGGTCAAAGTTGTCAGATGATCCCTTGTAGGGGTTACGGCCCCTAAAATAACGTTTTTTCATGTTTTTGGCTTAGTGAATGAAAACTATAGCAGATAGAGAGAAGCTGTTGCTTGCTTGAATGTTCAGTTCATAAAGCTCTACAAAAGTCTCCATAGGATCCAAGTTGTCAGATGACCCCTTATTATAAGGGGGAATGAACCCTAAAATGACGTTTTACATGTTTTTGGCTTAGTGAATGAAAACTATAGCAGATATAGAAAAGCTGTTGCTTGCTTAAATGTTAAGTTCATTTAGCTCTACAAAAGTTTTCATCGGGTCAAAGTTGTCATATGACCCCTTATAGGGGTTATGGCCCCTAAAATAACGTTTTTTTCATGTTTTTGGCCTATAGAATGAAACTATAGTAGATAGAGAAAAGCTTTTGCTTGCTTAAATGTTCAGCTCATTTAGCTCTAGAAAAGTATTTACATGTTTAGGGTTGACTCAAGACCAGGTGAGCGATTCAGGCTCCTGGGAACCTCTTGTTTCATTTGTATTTTAGCGAATAAATTTTGTTTGTTCAACGACCGAACCATTCTCGAAACGATTTCTCCACAAAATATGTCTCTTGTCGAAAGTAGGATACACTGCTCTCTTCAGTGCTCCAGAATGTCACAATGTTTAGGATTCTACATAAATTCTAATCAAGAATGTTTGATGTATCAGACGAGTTCAGTTGACCTATCCGGAGCAACCCAGGGGATATATGAAAGATGTTAGATGTTTTCGTCGAAATTTGTTAACAAAGGATCTAAAAAGAAAACAAATGTCGCTCAAGAGTCTTATAACAACAAATGATCAGAAGTAAAGACTATCATAAACTTTCATAAAATAAAAAATGTACACATGTTAAATAAGAACAAACTATTTCTGATCAACTAATGTTGTCAGTAGAAAATAGGAATAAGTTTCTAACCCTCAAACGTCATTCTTTCAATAATTAACATTATTTCTACATATTTTATCTAGAAGTTAATCTGATGTGTGATCTAATGCTTATAAGTGATACTATTGTCTTTAGAAAAAATTGATAAAGACTTTTTCAAAAAAAAATTAAAAAATAATCAAAAGTAGAGCAGTATACCACCATCCTTTTTTAAAGTGGGATTATTATAATTAATACAATTTAACACCTTCGCTGCAACTGATATAAGATATTAGATACAAATTAAGCGTTTAATTCATGCAAAGGTTTGTAAACAAAAATGAAGGCCGGTGACATTTTGTTTTTACATGCAAAATATGTCGTGATAAGTGACCCTGCAGACTTCTTGAAGTCTACTTCATGCATGCATTGTCATCATTTCCTATTCCAAGTAAGACAATTGCAATTTGCAATTTCTCCAGTGTGTCTTTTCCTTGTCTTATCTTTTTTTCTTGGATATAGGAGATTGGTCATTCCAGCTGGTTGGTTTTTTTCGTAACCGTATTCTATCAAGCTAGTAATATTGCTATTTATTCAATTTGTGTAAGATAAAAAAGAGTTGCAAAACCTGTTTTTCCCATAAAAGGATAAAACCCATACATAATTCTTTGAAAAAATGCAGTTAAAAAACTTTTTTCAAAATAAACCTATTTTTAGTAAACTGGAAATCTAGCTTTAAGCATATCTGAGAATAAAAGTGATATTTATTTCTTTATTAAGTTAAAACAAAGGTGTCACAAGACACCATGGGGCATTCGAATATTAAAAATCCTAGATGGATAAAACACAAACGATTGATATTCAATGATCCCAACTTATAAAAACACAAAATAACATCAAACCGAAACATGAACTGAACTCATGTCTTTACGAGACAGGTGTCATGCATGAAGTACACTATATATGTACTTACGCTTTAAATAATTGTTATAATAAGATAAATGCTCTGCCTTCTTAGCCAGCAATAACATTTTTTAAAGAGTATATCCTTATCTTCGACTAAGAGAGAATTTTCAAAAAGGATTCAAATAGGAGCAAAGTCTAACCCCACCCCACCCAAATCATATGCACAATTGCTGTTAAAATATCTGGGATCAATAATCATTTATCAAAAATTCAATGATTTGTGTAAATAATAAACTCCTGTAACATTCTGAGACGACATTTAGCGGGACAAAATTATCCTTTTATGGATTCCGTGACGTCAGTTCCTTGTCAGATTATTTCCTGCTTCTTCAGCAGCTGAACAACATTCTGATTCTGTCAGGTTTCGTTAGATTTTCTGAGTATCAGAGTTAAATTTGTAGTATTGATAACAGAAGGTACATTTAGAAACCTGGCGGCAAAAACGGTAAAGTAAAAATATCATGCAAGATTGAGGAAATGAGTGAAACACCGCAGGCTGGGACTCTACGGTACCTTCATTTTCAGGAAGATCCTTTTAATTTTTAACATAATGAATAAGTAGTTGTCTGTCCAATATTGTATTTAATTGTATGCAGTTATTTAATGTATTTTTTTTAATCTTACTTAGAATTATTTAACAACGCTTGGTCAGTTTTTTTCAATTTAGTGACGACAAGTTTTGTGACGATTTGAACAGTTACTCAAAGCAAACTCTGGAAAGCTAACTCGGTAATTTACGGAAATTCGTTCTTTAGCAGAAAAGGCCGAGTACAAATGCTGTTTAGATAAAAATCGTTGTGCAAAAGTTAAAACGTGGATGAATGAGTGTTATATCACTGGTTTTGCATTTATTTTATTTTATTGTTACAGAACAAATAATGATATATTTTTAAAAGCCAAGAGGATTGAATGTTTCATTTGCTACATGCCTTTTATTTCTTTTTTACCGTAAAAGTAGACGTGTGCCGGTTTTTTCTCGTCAGTATTCAAAACATGCACTATGTCGTAGGGCTCGCATCTGCGATGCATGCTTATATTTTCAATCTCATTGGATGTAAAGTTACATAATAATCCCCACCTATTGGATGTAAAGTTATACGATAATCTCCGCTCATTGGATGAAAAGTTAAATAAAAACCTCCGCTTATCGTATTCAGAAATATATAATTGTATCTCCGTTCATTTTATCTTATACTTCTTTCATTGTGTTTTCTATTGAACATTGCAATTTCTTGCAACATAGTAAACGAAGTAATATTTCAGTGTATAAACAGAATAATTTGAATTATTAACTGTCAAGGGCAATTTAGATGTTAATTTGAAATGATAATTAATTATGTAAGTGTTTAACATAGTTCATTTATTTCTTCCACTTGATTTCATAAAGAAAAAAGGACTCTATAACATCGGGTGCTCCAGTAAAATAGCTATAGCACACCCATCACGCTATACATAATTAAACCGCATGGTTTTGTCTGATATTTTCATATTCAACACACAATATATATATTTAATTATGTAAGTGTTTCACATAGTTCATTTATTTTTTCCACTTGATTTCATAAAGAAAAAAGGACTCTATAACATCGGGTGCTCCAGTAAAATAGCTATAGCACACCCATCACGCTATACATAATTAAACCGCATGGTTTTGTCTGATATTTTCATATTCAACACACAATATATATATTTAATTATGTAAGTGTTTCACATAGTTCATTTATTTTTTCCACTTGATTTCATAAAGAAAAAAGGACTCTATAACATCGGGTGCTCCAGTAAAATAGCTATAGCACACCCATCACGCTATACATAATTAAACCGCATGGTTTTGTCTGATATTTTCATATTCAACACACAATATATATATTTAACATTTTTATTCTTATCATTTTGTTGATACGGTTATGTTCTCATTTTTATTTCGTTCTGATTATTGGCTCAATAATTTCTTTGTATGCAACTGTAATTAGCAGGAATGTTTCCTACTTTTTCTGTTTTTTGTCCGTTTCTACCGGTTTCGTCGTTGCCCTTTCGGACTTTTGACACTTCAACGCCCCATTGACACCTCTTTGCTTCTTCTCATGAATAAAAGGCAACTTTATTGATACAAACAAAAACTACAACAAAGTTTCAGACAATTAGTTTTGCTACGCCTTAAACACATTCCGTCTATTCAATACTCATCAGAGGCTCTCTACCCAAAAAAGAACAAAACATTTTATTCAGAATATGAAGAACATTGATACCAAAAACACCGAATAATTTAAAGTTATATGTTTTCTTTCACTAACATGAAAAAAGGTTTCCTGGGCTTTGGAGCATTAAAGCATTGACTCTGGCATCTTTTGTCTGTAACTAAAAGCTTACGGGTATGCTACAGTCCATATCTGAAAAACGATTTAATATTAATGCCTTTTTAATTCTGCAAAATATCTATGCAATTTGTTTTGTGTGTTATTTTTATTACATGTATCTTTGCTTTGTATTATGCGTTTATCATATTATTTTTCCAATAATAAAATGTCCTATTTGTTGTATATCAAAGTTTCATTATTCTATTTCAAAAGAGGTCAGTACTTTAGCTCATTTATCTCAGCAATACCATACTTTTAAAGTTGATTTAAAAGTTTTTTTTTGCAATATTCTTTTTGGCCTATAACATGTATTTCTCTTATTTTTTAGTTTAAGCTATTTTCAAATAAAGGTTAATACAAAACTACCGAACTGGGATGATCAATCTCATCTATCCAAGAATAAATAACAAAACAAGGCAAAGACACGCATGAGAAATTGAAGATTCGATTTGCTGCTTTGTAACTCATTGTTGTATTGTGTCTGCACATTGGAACGTGAGTACGATAATTTAGATAACAAAGCAATAGACCCGAAAGAGCCGTAATCGCTCATATGGTCCTTAAGCGTTAAGGGTCTCGTCTATACGCAATTATCCCTGCACGACACAATGCAATGTTTAACCTTTAAAGGTCAATAATCCCTATAAGGGGTCACCGGACATCATCGACCTTAAGGAGACTTTTGTATTTATTTTTATGCTGAAATTGGAAGGTTGTATAAGATTTTCTCCATCTCTCAAAATTTTATTTACAAGGTAAAAACATTAGCCTGATCCCCATGGTCTATTTTTAGCAACGGCGGCCATGTTTTTCGACAGACCACAAATCGAAACACAACTTTTGTGGACAACACTTTAAGGATCAATCATTTTAGTTAAATGTATTTCTGTAAAGTAGTTTTAGAGGAGAAGATTTTTTTTAAATTTTTAATAGACGACGACATAGGCCAAGTGATTGCAATAGGTAACATTGACCTTCGGTCCAGTAGAGCAAAAAAGAAATCTAATACAAAAAAATTTCAAACATGCTTCTTTTTACAGAAGAGATTTAAACCTGCTTCCTTGTGTTCTTTATTCTTGACAAAAAATATTAAATTAGATTAACAAAACAACTTTACGTAAAGTAAAGATAAATTTTGTTCATTTTGCATGAAGGTCCTTTAGGAGAGATTTTTCAACAACAAATCGGCATTCCAATGGGCACAAACTGTGCTCCTCTCCTCGCCGATTTGTTTTTATACTCTTACGAGACTGAATTTCTTCAGGGACTCGTAAAGAACAAGAAGATGAAAGAGGCAAGGTCATTGAATCTTACATTCAGATATATTGATGATGTCCTTTCTGTCAATAACACTTCATTTGGTAGTTGGATTCCTTCAATATATCCTCCGGAATTGAAGATTAAAGAGACCACCGAATCTAATCGCTTCACGTCTTTCTTGGATTTGCACCTCGAATTTGACCCAGGTGGTCATCTCAGTACAAAAATTTACGATAAACGAGACGATTTTAATTTTCAAATTATTAATTTTCCTAATCTACAGAGCAATATACCTACTTCTCCTGCATACGGTGTTTATATGTCTCAACTTATTCGATATGCCAGAGCTTGCACACATTTCACAGATTTTTTGATCAGACACCGGTTTCTTCGTGACCGACTTTTGAAGCAGGGCTATAAGAAAATACGTCTCATACGATCACTAAAAAAATTCTTTCTTCGTTATCAGCCACTAGTAGAAAAGTTCAAAATTGAGTTAAAAGATATGATAGTTAATTGTTTTAATTAGTGTTTGACTGGTCTGCTGTACTGAGATGATCACCTCAATATCCCTATTGTGTCTCACAACTATGTTGTGTTCTATGGTCATTACCGGTTCCTACGATCGCAATGGAAGAGGGAGGTTTGGCGCCATAAAACCTGGTTTAACCCACCATTTCGTTTGAAATGCCTGTACCAAGTCAGGACCATTACGATCCACCAGTTCTCCGGTATGACTGATTCGTTTTTGTCATTTTCTCTGGACTATGAGATTGATCATTCAAGTTCGGTAGTTTTGTTATTACCTTTATTTACTAAGTTATTTGTTTCTAACTTGGTACAGCATTAATCATGGTAATGTTATGTTAAACATTGATTACATATACTTAGAATGCTTTATAATGTAAATAGACTGCACTTACTTCACAATGGGGTCAGCTCGAAAAACAAAACGTCATTATACCCTTTTTAATTCACAAAGCTTCCACCGCTCCAATACTAAGGACAGAAAGAAAATTGGTCTTATTATTAAATCAAAACATTTTTTGTTATCAGCCATTTTTTTCAATTAGTCTTTTTAATTAACAATTAAATAATAATTTTTCATAATAAAAATATTCTTAATGTGATGTCTCAATGTAAATACTGTATGCATTTCAGGAAACAATACATCAAACTGTCTAATAAAACAATTTTTGCAATAATTAAGATTCTCGCCTGTCAGAATTACCGAAGATCACATTAAAAGTCTTCTTAAAGAGGTTGACATGAGTCTAAGACAATCAGGAATTGACAGAGCGGTGTTTTAAAACTAACAAGCATTAAAGTGTAAGTTTTTCAACATTTATACACTGCAAGCTAGATTATCATATGAAAATAACTTTGGTAAAGTTCCCAGTTCTCAAATATGCATATGCAATCCATCGTACCTTGTGTATAAGACTTGAGTCCCCAGTACAAACCGCAGGAACAACAGGGGTTTATCTGTGTTTCCTGTGTAGGCATTTTAAGAACCCCCGTGCTAATCATCTGCACGGCAGGGGCCTAATAATGTTTTCTTTGTGTTTAGCAGGTGACGTCAGTCAGGGGCGGATCAAAGAATTTTCGAAAGGGGTTCTAGGACACATTTTTTCGAAAATCATCACTAAAATAACACATATTTTGAAGTACAAGAGGGGTCCAGCCCGAATTCCCCTTGGTCTGTCACTGCAATTTGAATATTCTAGTGCGAATATGTAAATAAAAGTACACTATTTTATTTAAAAAACATACAAACAATAAACTAAAGAAATCTTTTTAATTTTGCAAAAATTGTGTTTCGACTGGAGTTCGCGTGGTTAATTGATATTCAATTATTTTGTGTTTCCATGTTTTATATGTTGTCTGTTTTTGTCCCGTTATTGTTGGTGTTTACTGGTTTGTCTCTGCCCTTTCGGACTTTTGACATTCGGATACCCAAATTGGTACCTCTGCTTCTTTAATTATTTTTGCAACACGTCAAAAGAACAAACACATTATAAAAAATCTTTTAAAACATTTTAAAGTTGGGTTTTACACAAACCATGCACAAACAAGCTGTGGCCGATTGATAATACTAATAGTAAGGTTCTTTTAATGGAGTGCACAGGTCAGATTGACACCTGCTGGTTAATAAATCGTATTCTAATTAAGAAATTATCAAATGATGTGGCTGTTAAAATTCTTAAAATCAAGCTGTGGTTGATTTCCTAAAGCGGTTTGAATGCTGCATTGAAATCTTTTGATTGGAGTACCTCAATTGATCTACCTGTCAATTTTACCTTTATTAGTTTGTTACTGTAATTTATCATCGGAAAGTGGCATACAAGTATTGAGAAGGTGAAAGATTGTCCAAAAGTTCAATGATATCAATTGACACCTGTTGATTCACCAAAATCCGAATCTAATTGTTAAAAAATTAAAGCTTCGAAAAGTAAGTTAACTTCAGATTATGTACTATTAAGACTTATAAAAAATAGGTTTTTTTTAAATAAAGGGGTATATTTATTATTTGCTCATTATTGAAATACATAAAAAATACGCGAATGAAAAATTTTTGGATGCCAAAACATTCATATTTTTAAGGTATTTTAATTTTAATATCGGTCCTATGTTACAAATATCTTTAATTGGTTAACAGATTTATCATTGGAGATGTGATGTCACACTATCCCACAATCTGCCACATGGCCGCACCAAGCACTTTAATGCTTTACCAAAGTCTTACATAAACGTCATGTTCCAAAAACCCTAAGTTTTACTTTCTTGTACCGTAAAAATAACCTAAAGTGTTTGTATAATAAACAGCAGGTGCCTAATTTTTATACATTTTGAGGAGTTTATGATTCACAAAAGTATTCCAAAAAAAATTATATCCCTAAAGAGATCTAAGCTACAGAGTAGTTAAACATAAATTTTGGGTCAAGGTCATAGTGTCTTTATATGAAATATCATATGCCGAGCTATTTTACTTTTGATTTTATATTTGTTTTTTCTGCAAAAATGCTTACAAAAGAGTTAGGGTCGCCACTAAAAAGTAATACATGTACCTTGGTTTGCTTTCCGCAAATATAGGTCGTAGGTGAACAAAAAATCTAAAGTCCAATAATTATAACCTCCTTTGAATGATATCTGAGAGCAATGCAATTTCTTCGTGTTCACCTCTGTATTATTACCTTTTTTGTGTAAGGTTTCATCAAAAACAGTTTAAGAAGAGTTGTTCAAAAGAACTGACAGACGGATATGGTGATTTCTATATTCCCCTTAAAAAACTGTTTCTGGAGTAAAAAATCTTGATTTTCATCAAGCAAAACAAATCTCTTTTTCATTAGGTCTGCTTAATGTAGGAGTAGTTTAATATTTTGTACAGCCGCCAGGGTTCTGTCTACCATCACAGGAAACTGTAAAGTTCAAAATACAATATTAGGAAGTTACATCGAATCATAATACTGACGAAATCAGGTTAACAAAAAAGCCCAATTTTCGTGACAAAATATTTGAAAACTAACAATGAGTATGCAAATCCTTTCAACGAACTAAATAATAATGTTGAATTTTCTTATGAAAATAAATGGGCATGTATATGTAACTTAATTTCATTCAAAAGTTTTTAAGAGTTACAGTTAAACATGTCTATTATTTCAAATTTATGTAATAATACAGAAAATCTAATAAACAATAAAATACACCGCGAAGTTACAAAAAATCAAAGATAAGCAAATTGTTTTCAAATCAATATAGCATGTTAAATGTCACAAGACGTAGTAAAACCAAAATCTCCCACAAAACAAAGTTAAAAACAAATCACAAACACACAAATTTCACACAATATATACCAATGTTGATGCAAAGCATGTTTAAGTTAAAATAACAGTTAATAACAGATAATTACATTTAATAATATCTAAGTGCATGTAACAATAGTTTTTCTATGGATTTAACAACACAATTTCGATTTCAGTCTTGGTGAAAGAAGTTTTATCTAAAATTAATTATTTGTTCCAAAACAAATCTAACAGATCCAAGCCTTTTATTTATCAAACTAAACATATTACATTAATCTAACATGTATATATTGCAACAAGCAGGTTTTGCGTACCCTTTTGAAGCACCAAAACTACTTTCCCGTTTTTGTAGATGTCATTTTATTTTATAATGTTAAATGACTCTTGTTATTCTGTGATTGAACAGCAGTTAATTAAGTACAGTGGTATAACACTGAGAATCTATTCTGAGCATGTCACCAAATTAAAGCAAAGGCAAAAACATTGCTATTTAACTGTCCGAAGATTGATTCTATGATAAATTGTGAGCGAAAAAATAAATTTGATACAAAACCTAACTTTTCATTTTATAATATTTCCCGTACTATTTCAATGGAGATAACTTGTTTGAAAAATGTAGGGAAAATTCATTTTTTCGACTATTTTTAGAAATTGAACGGTGACCTCATGATTTTATATCTGAATGTCAAAGAACTAACCGAACTTGATGTGTTGACAAAATATAACAAACATCTATCCCGTGGAATTTGTATATACTGAATAATACATGACAAAATCTGTATCATGTGCTGTATTTACCCGAGACACCTATATCATACTGAGGGCCAACGGCCCGAGGTATGATATAGGTCGAGGGTTAATACAGCATGTGATGCAGATTTTGCCATGTAATGTTCATTATATCATATAGGATAAAATATTGATATTTTGTAGGGGTGCGATATAGGGTATGCGATATAGGGTAAGGGGTGCGATATAGGGGGTGCGATATAGGGTAAGAGGTGCGATATAGGGGGTGCGATATAGGGTATGCGATATAGGTCATGTGCTTTGTCCTATAATGCATATTAAAAAAGACTATATTTATACTTAGATATATGATATAAAATAATATCAACACTTTTCCCTTATATAATCTATATAAAATTAGCAAAATTCAAATGTTTTCGATCAATTTTCTACAAAAATTAAGCACGGTGACCTATCCTTGTTATTTTATTTTCAAACAAATGCACTCAGATACTTCTTATGACAAACTTTAATAAAATGCAATCCCACCAATTTTTTACTATTGTACTACCTTAAAAAGGGTTATAAAACTACTGAAGTTGGAGGATCAAGTATCAAAAGACAGTGCAAGGGAGACAAAACAGAGAAATTATATGTCGCATGGTCCAAACAAAGTACAGGCATTTCTTAAGAAATGAAGACTTGAAGCAGATTTTATGGCAACAAACTTCCCTCTTCCATTGCGTTTTATTGACCATTAGTAACAAAACCACAACATAATTGTGAGGACATTATAGAGATATTGATCATGAGGTGATCATCTTAGTACAACAACCAGGCAAACATCAATTTTAAAAATGACGATAAAATGTGTATTTCGTGTACAATCTTCAAAATATGAATGCGCCTTTGATACTTTTGTGAGTGACTTGAAACTCCTATGTCTACCAAAATATATATGTCCACAACATTTTGGCAGTCATATAAAAACAACCCTGGCCTTCAACTAGTGTTGACTGTGTTTGGGATGCCCAACAAAACAATATCTCCCAAACGTACGAACATTGTCATTCTATCTAATTTTTGGCATCATATCCTATTTCTCAACAAATAAAACAACTATATTCCAAGTTTTGTTGAAATTGAAACATTTTGATGAATTGCTTATTTCGTACCTCACGTTTTCCTTCATAACTCGTAAACCATTTATATCGTCGCTTCAAATTTTTATTTCATATTCAATCAATTCCTTCAAAATTTCAGAACCCTACGCACCTACGTTACCGAGATATTGCAATGACCTAAAATATGACATTTTCCATGTTTCCACGGAAACAGCAGTCATTTTTTAAAAATTCTCATTTTTGCATGCATACTTTTGAGTGCGACTCTTTGCCATAAAAAAATTCATCACTATCCATTGAGAAGTTTTTTGAGAAACCGTGCGGACAAGTTTATGAACGGAAGAATTTTATAAAACCTAGAGTAGAAACAGCGTTTGGGAGATATATTAAGGCAATAGGCTTTTAGTCCATGAGGCTTAAAGAATAAATTGAAAAACCTTGCAACCTCACTAATTACAAATACCAAAAACGCGGGTATAAACGGTTAATTTTGATATGCTATATATCGATATTTCAAGGAGTTACCTCTCATCAGTAGCATTTAAACCAAATCTTTGGAAGGTCAAAATCCAAAACAGTTGAAAACGAAAAGTACTCAAAACCAAAACGTTCGAATAACTTAGCCTTTATAAACATTTTTTTTTTAAAAACCCTCGAGTCCTTATAGTGGTATACTGTAGGTGCTTTAGTTAAACAACACAGCCTCCCTTTGATTAACATGGTCGTGTATTAACTTACATTGATCACAATCAGATCCAGAATATCCTTCACAGCAAAAATATGCAGTGTTTGAAACAGTTCTGGAATAAAGGAAAAGCTCAAATACAATTCAATAATGTATATATACATGTTACATAAAAAAACTTTGGGTCACTGTTCAACGACTTTGAGCGCCTCTGGTGAGTCTTGAATAGACGAAACGCGCGTCAGGCGTATAAAAATATTTTTGTCTGAAACTTTGTTGTAATTCATATTTCATAGTTTAACATTTCTATGCTCTACGCGCGTGATGCCTAGCAAAATTTCTGGTCTGGAACTTCATTAAATTGGAAAGGAGTAGAGCCACGAAGGCCCCAAATCGGCTCAAAAATTCAACTTTGATATGCTTCCTTGTAATTGCCCCCTTGATGTTCATAAGACTTCATATTTTAAAATTTTAATATCTTTTGTTTTAATTGTTTATCAACAAGGAGGACAGTGAGCTAAAAATCAGTATATTTTGTACAAAATCTCGTTTTTTAACATTTATCATTGATTTTCATGTATAAATCGGTGAAAACGAAAATGGCCACACCCGTCAACCAAAATGATTTTGTGATAGAAATGTGTATTTTTATGTCATAAAATGATTATCAAAAAATAACGATGGTCGACGAATGTGGCCAATACTATTTCTGACAAAATACGACGAGAAAACAGTGAAAATAGGCGAAAAATTAAGAATTGTATAATTTATGGCATTTTTGAAATGCCATGGCTAGATATTTTGTTAATTCTTACATATATGAAAAGTTCAGTTATGCCTTAACTAATTTTGGATAGATTTGCAAAGAGTTGAAGCAGTTTAAAAATCAGTAAAAATACAGGGCCGATTTGAGGCATTCGTGGCTCTACTCCTTTAAATATACACATATTAAAAAAGTAACTTTAAACCTGGTTCAACCCACCACTTCTCTTGAAATACCTGTACCAAGTCAGGACCATCGCGATCTGCAATTTTTCCGGTATATCTTCCTTGTTTTGCCTCGTCTTATGGACATTTGAGATTGTTTCTCCAAGTTCGGTAATTTTCTTATTACCTTTATTTAGGACGTGAAGTACACCATGTAAAACCAAGACTATTTCAACTTTAATAAAAAGGGCGTGTCGAACAAAATAATGAAAGAATTATCAATGTATACAAATAAAACTAAATAGGCATATTTTCACACCTTTCATACTAATCTAAATAATTAAAAGCTGTACAGTAAATAGTGAATTCATTTTAAGTTTATACAATAAATAGTCGACGGATAGACAGGACCCATATGTAAGAAAATTACAATAATTATAAAGATATCACTGACCTGTATTTGATACATTTAAAGCTGCCACAGTCTTCAATGTAGCTCACCTTTGAATACAATGTGCAGTTACACCATCCAGGGCTTAAAGAGAGACAGAGAGAGAGCGGTATAAAAAAATACATTTTTATTGGTTTTAAATCGAATTGGTTAAGGGGCAATAAAAATCAATAACCCTATAAGAATCTTGGGGCTAGTTTTTTGCTTAGATTTTAAATTCTGATAAGGATGGGCGTAGATATTAAAAATATATGATTAATAAATGCATCGTGCGTATTTTTTTTTGCCAAAAACACTTGTCCTCTTCGGCTACATACTTGTATTATTGACAAAAAAAGATGTTTTTCAGTTCGAGTAAGGGCCATTTTTTGCAAAACATTTGAACAAATTTAACATTTTTTTTAAAGAATATATAGTTTTTAACCCATAAGAAATCTAACCTCCCTGGTGCCACCAATGCATGATGCATCAAATTAAAATATCCCTATCTGTAATTGAAACAAAAAAATGAGGATTTTTTTTTGTGTTTGTGCTTTTTGGTCTTGTTTTTTCCTCTGCACATTGATAGTCAAGCAAATATTGATAAAATCAAGAGTGCATTTAGCAAATAAACCTACATGTAGATGAATATAAGTAAAAAGACTACAAAAGAATAGCAAAAAAAAACCTTTTGGAAAAAAAAATTTGATGATGAAATATGTCATCAATTAAATTTCTGACTAATCGAAAGGATAGCAAAATGTCAACGTGCATACATGTACTTGCTTTCATGGTGAATATTTTTCAAATCCTCTACAATAAAAGATCAAATCTTGATGCGTGTGATTATTGATAAGTTTGAAAAATGAGTCTTTTATATTTTTAAATTAATATGGACTTAATAACTTAAAAAGAATGTTGACACAGCAAGCAAATAAATGAAACCCAGCTTTCAACGCTGGTTATGCAATTTAGCACTGACAAAAAGATTTCAAAAAGGAAACTTTTGCATTATGTTGCTATGCATCTTTTTCGGGAATTATTTTGTCGGACGATAAGACAAGAGAACTATGCGGGGAAAGTATCTTAAAATTGTTATGTCCTGTTATTGAAATTCAAAATGAATATATTACTTCAGTAGTTTTAACGATTGAACGTTTTTGCAAATTTGATTAAACAATGACTTGATTTTCCTATCTTAAACGTCTTTCACAACCATTGTTTCTTGAGATGTATTCAAAGTACTGAAAGTACCCATAACTGGGATAAGGTGTACAGACAAACCTGTCCAAACCGCACAGCAATGGGACTTAGGGACTTGTTCGGTTTGAACAGGTGTTTGGTTTTCTCGGGGTTCAATTACACCTTGACAAAACATTATTTTATATTAAGAGCAAAGTATAAAAGTATCGAAAAATACCAATCTTTTTGTAGAAACAAAACGATTCATCTTGGTATTTTTTTCACTTATATTATTTTGTTGGTCACTTTCGTTTTTCAACAAAATGAAAATATTGCAATCAAACCATTGAAAAAATAGAACTGGTTAAACTAATTGTTGTCAAAACACTCATATACATGCACTGATTTAATAACAATATCCTAACTATTTTGACAGCTTAGGTCATTGCAGCTAATTAACATGTAAACAACATTTAATTGTCAATAACAGATTCTCGAAGCCATACGCCACTAACATGTCAAATTTGTTTGCACAAAAAAATAATCCTTGATAAGTTCTGATGAGTTTGGTATGGACAAGTTTTATCAACAGACTTAATGTAAAAAAGAAAATAAAAAGTAAGAAACCATAAATAAAATCTAACTGGTACAAGTAAGATCTATTCTGACTTGTACAAGTTGGTCCCATGACTGATAAATGAAAGTGCATATCATTTTTTCCTTGGTGTTTCATATCTTAAGTTCAAAGATGTTTAAGAACATATTCTTAAGGCTAATCAGGAAACCTGACTCTGAAAATATCTGCTCATTAAAAATCTAATCTTATTGCATTAAATATAAAAAAATGTTGATATCTTTCATATGAGACAAAAAAAAAGTTAGGTCACCATGCTTGTTTTTCCCAAATAATGGTTCAAAGTTTGACTAAATTACAATGACTATTGAAGGAAAGGACATACCAAATGCATAAAATCACTGCTCAAGAAAATCTTACATTACGAATTTTATTCTATTAGATTAGAATTAATTTTATTAAGCCAACTTTAATATTACAGTGAGAACAAAGGTTGTCACCAGCTTCGTTTTGAATCTGCATGTAGAGTCCGTTGTATTTGATGGTCATATTTTACATGGATTATCTCCCTTGATGTTTTCAAATCGATGATTTATAAAGTAAATAATCATATCTCAGTTTAAAATATGTTTTTATGTTAAACATTTCTTTGATTAATTCATTGATATTTTTGTTATGTATTTATTGATATGTTAGAATTTTCTTTGAATATTTAGATGTGCTTGGTCACATGACACCTGTCCTAAATAACCTTAATATGCAACGAGCGTATATAAACCAAACAAATATATTACCAACACGTCATTCCACAACAAAAATATCTTTCTTACTTGTGCGAAAAGCATGTTGTTGTCATATATTGTAATGTATGGTTATTGAAAGTACAAGTTATGTTTGTGTAACTTGATGTCCAATTCATGTTTTATTCTTTATAATTAGATAGAAACTATTAACAGTTCTCGTCCTTTATGGTAGACATCGATCACGGATAATCGGGACCTATTTCTTTCAGGAAGAAAAGTCAATAAGCCTATATTTGCATAAGTTTTTTATTAGGTCTTGCTGCATCATTAAAAATATTGTCTGGTTTTACTACATTAAACAAAAATAGCTTAGAAATGAGAAAAGGAGAAAACGTATACATTAACTGTGACATCCTGATATGATTGGATCGTAGTCATTAGTTAAAAACTTCGACTTTTGTCCCCATATTTATATCTCAGTTTTACGCCTCTATATAATCAGACTCGATGTTGGATCATGTAAGTGAACAGTAAATGATTTAGAAGTTTTAAAAAATTACAAAATTCTGACCCAGATCAAAAGGAATGGTATGATACAGTTTTCACTTTTGATCACAAACGATTCAATGCGTACAAAATATCAATCTAGGTATAAAAAAATCAAGATACCAACAGCGGTTTAATGTTATAACGCTAACATGGTTTCAGTATTATAAATACACCTTGAAAGTTAAGCACCCCTAGACTTTTTGTGTTTTTCGATGATTTGAAATATTTTCTGATTTTCATGAATTTGGCCAGTTTACATATTTCAATATGTGACTGGAAGGATGTTACCTTTTGGCTAAAAGCACACTTTCGCCTTGAAAAGCGGGAGATAACACTCTAGGAAGTAAGACACCAAACTGGTAGTAAAAAAAGATTCCACCAGTCATTCGTGCTAAAGGTGAAAATACTCGAAATTGACTCTTTAACGATACAGTATCAATCTTTTGATTTTGATTTAACTTTTCAAGTGCGATATGACAATTAATGAAAAGTTTTGAGCTTCAGAGTACCATACTTTTGGAAGACCATGGTTATGTACAAAAGCCATCATTTTTTACATGTACATGACGTGTTATGTGCATACAAAAATGACGTGTTATGTGCATACAAAAATTGTTTTGTTTGTTAACATGTTAAATTGTGCTTAACAGTGTATAATTTAGTTTGCAAAACAAATTTACAAAGATTATCCGTTAATTAATGGTTGAAAAGTGTTTTGAAAATTTATGATTTAAAAAAAAATCATAGGGGTGCTTAACTTTTTTCCAGGTATATATAGTTATTATTTTTATAAAAAGTTGAAACATCGTAAATTTTATATGTTCTACTGCAAACTAAGTATAAAAAAGAAACGAGAACAACGAAAACGCAAACAAAAACCCTAAGTTACCCGTTAGTGGGTTGAAACTTGTCAGTCCTTCTCATACACCTTGATATTGTTTGGTCAATCAATTTTGGAAATTATTTACTTTTAGTTTCTAGCTTAAATTGGAAATTCTAGAAATTTTGTTAATGGCTGATACATTATTTCCATAACTATATTGTATTTTCAAAAGATATTTAAAGTTTAAGGTAGATGGGGTGTCTAAAAAGTTATCCATAGAATTTTCTTAAATTTTGACCACAGTTAGTCCTAGACTAGTACTTTAAATCTAAATAATAAAATTAAAAGTTCACAACGAAAATTTTTGTAGAAACGACTTTGAAATATGGATGATTTCAGTACTTTTTATATCGGATCAATAGGGAAAATTCAATTTTTTTTTACCTACAAAAATCCACTCCATAGATTTTTCTATAAAATCTAAAAAAATCTTTATTTTCAAAGATAATATACTAAATAAAAAATATAGTTCACCATCAAAATTGTTGCTAAAAGTGAAAAATGTGTTTTTTCCCTATTATTTCTATATAAATTATCTCCCCTTTAAAAAAGTACGGGAAAATATTGAAATTCGCAAAGAAGGTGTATTTAATCCTAAATTTTGTTGTAATTTCCAATTTTGATGTTGACCTAGCCCAATCGAAATCAATTAGAATCACAAGCATTATAAATTCTAAAGTTTTGATAGATGTGCAAAAAGATGCTCAGTGATAGACACCCCATCTACCTTAAGCAGCAGGACATGCCTATCATGAACCTATATTTATTACTTTTAACGAATTTATGTAGCATTGAGCAGAGGCAATAATTTTGTAATGTTGTAATTATTGCTTTAGAAGCATGTATCAGAACATTACATAATTATGCTGTGTGACAACCGTTATTGTAATAACAACCGTTATTGTAATAACAACCGTTATTGTAATAAAAATTTTAATATGAATTAAAAGTGATTTTTTTTATTTTACGCGAAGGAATTAATTGTAACTAAGATATTATCACAAAAAATAATTGAATATTTTAACTAATTATGAAAATAATTAACATTTAAAAACAGTTTATTACAATAACAGTTGTTATCACAATAACGGTTGGCATGCTCAACCGTTATTGTAATAAACTTTTTTAAATCGTAAAATTTAAATTTTTGAATTAATTTTACTTCTTAGTTGAAGCCAAATATATTTCTGGATTGCTAAATACCGATGTCAGTTGTAATTATTACTATTAAAACCAAGAAATGTCTTTGAAGTTTTTTATTACCATAACGGTTGAAGGCCGAAATCCCTATTGTAACAACAACCGTTATGGTAACAAACTTTTTCAATCAATCTTATTTCGTCTTCACAACATCTTAAATGACTAATAGTCGCTGAAAATTGGTAGTTTAGTTTTAAACAGTTATTTTCTATATTTTCGAACAAATTTCAGAAATAAAGATTTTTACTTACAATTTTGGCTAATGGTCCGAAATGTTCTGAAAATATGAATATATTGTCTGAAATGGATATAGATGATCCACTAGTACTTGAATATACTAATCAATTCATATTTATGTCATTCGAGTCACTTTTTAACAAAATATGTCTTTGAAGTTTTTATTACAATAACGGTTGACGGCCGAAATCCTTATTGTAACAACAACCGTTATGGTAATAAACATTTTTATTCAATGTAATTTTGTCTTTAAAACATCCTAAATGACTTTTAGTCACGGATAATCGGCATTATAGTCTTTTTAAACAGTTTTCCTTTATTTTCGAACCAATCTAAGAAATTACGATTGTTTTCTTATAATTTTGACTTAGTGTCCGATACATTCTGAAAAGAATAAATATATTATCTGAGATGGATAAAGATGATCTACTAGTACTTCAATATATTAACTGGTTCATATTTTAGACATTTTGAGTCACGTCTTAACGAAATATTTCTTTAAAGTTTTTATTACAATAGCGGTTGACGGCCGAAATCCTTATTGTAACAACAACCGTTATGGTAATAAACTTTTTAAATCAATCTCATTTTGTCTTTAAAACATCTTAAATGACTTATAGTCACGGAAAATCGGCATTATAGTTTTTTTTATACAGTTTTCCTGTATTTTCGAACCAATTTAAGAAATTACGATTTTTTCTTACAATTTTGACTAAGTGTCCGATATATTTTGAAAATACGAATATTTTGTCTGAAATGGATATATATGATCTACTAGTACATGAATATACTAATTCATTCATATTTAAGTCATTTTGAGTCACTTCTTAACAAAATATGTCTTTGAAGTTTTTATTTCAATAACGGTTGACGACCGAAACCCTTATTGTAACAACAACCATTATGGTAATAAACTTTTTTAATCAATCTTATTTTGTCTTTAAAACATCCTAAATGACTTATAGTCACGGAAAATCTGCATTTTAGTCTTTTTAAACAGTTTTCTTTTATTTTCGAAAGAATTTAAGAAATTAAGATTTTTTTCTTACAATTTAGACTAAGTGTCCGATATATTTTGAAAATACGAATATATTGTCTGAAATGGATATAGATCACTTTTGTTCTCAATCAAAATTAAAAAATATGTCACCCTTTTTGAGTTATTAGTTTAAACAAGGAACAGAAAAGTCTCTTAATCTGCAATAGGTATATTTTCAATGGGTTATAAACATGACAAATTAAAACCGCTATTTTTGACTTTGAAAGAGCCGTAGTCTCAGTAGGTGCCCTCTGGCCAATTATCTATGCTCATCATTTTCATAAAGTGCTTTACTTTTAAAACTAGCTAGCTTAAATTTTAGGTACAGGTGATCTAAAACATCTTTATGCTGCATTCTTATACCTTAAGAATTAGACAAATCATGCGTGAATGACATTCATTTAGATCGCAATGGAAGGGAGAGGTTTGGCCGGTATGTCTTCCTTGTTTTGTCTTTTTTCATGGACATTTGAGATTGATCCCCCAAGTTTGGTTAGTTTGTTATTACCTCAATTTAATTATGGGAAAGTGGAGTTCAAGGTAATACTTTGGTGCCGATCGTAGTCATTATGTGCACATTATGTCAATTTAATATGCATAGAATAAAGACCATGTTAATTAAAGATTGCTTAATGAAACAACATCTAAAGCAAAGTAAATCATAAGAATGATTTTTGTGACATTGAGTCTGAGTATTTAAGTAAGAATACGGAATTAAGTAGGGTTGCATTTAATTTCATACCCCTTCTCCGTTCTTATGAATGAAAAAAAATATTAGGGAAAGACCATATAGTCAATTTCAAAGTAAAAACTTTTAGCTTAACTTAAAAGATGGTCCTTTCTGATTTGACGTGACTTAATAAAAGTTCTGTTTCACGCATAAAACAGATTGATATGTGCGCTAGTTGATCTACATGTAGATGCACAAAATTGCTATACATCATTTAATACTATAAGATAAATAAAGGCAATATGCAAATATAAGACCTCTTCAAATGATAGTTTTTAATGAATTTCTATTTTTTTTTCTGAATTTTATATTCCATCTGGCGGCCATCTTGAAAATGGTCGCCATTTTGACTTTTCAAATGGATCCATAGCTAATATTGATAAGTATGCTTTTTTCCACCAATATGCCTTATTTCATGCTTTTACTATATTTTTTTTCATTTGTTTCACAAATCGACTGGACTATAAGCTACAGATGGGTTCGCACATAAACTATGCGACAGTTAACATAAAGTTAACTTTTCGAATGCTCTCCATGTCTACTCATGTCTACTTTAGCAGACATTCACGTTAACTTGCGTTTACTCATGACTGGTCAAAGATTTGCGACAGCTTTTTTTACTTGTAATAACCAGACGCAAAGTCGTGACCGGTTTAACCAGACCAGACATTTCAACAGGTCTGCTCAAACCGGATAAAACGGTTTAATAAAAAAAACTTAATTGCATTTAAAAAGCAATATCGACGACAGCTTGGGTGGTAGAACATGAACTTTGTACTGTTTAGGCTTTAGCATCAGTTTAAATAGCAGACTTGTCACGAAGTTAATTTGACCAGATCTGTCAAAAGAACGAGACTGCTCTTAAAAGCAGGCCTGTAATTTTTACTGCTTTACTTGGAAGTTAACTTGGAACCAGTCTTGCGTCTGTACAAAACGTAGCATATCCAGTTACAAATGAACTTGAAGTTAACAAGTATAGTACAAGTGAATCATCTTTATCCATTTTACATCATTTCGTCATCCTTCTAAGATGTATTCCATACTTTGCAAAAAATGCAAGGAATTGTTTAAAATGACTGAAATACCGATTGTCCATGCCTATTTGTCATTTTGGATGATTGGAAGACGAAATACGTTTGATTCAAAAAGTTTATTACCATAACGGTTGTTGTTACAGTAAGGATTTCGGTCGTCAACCGTTATTTAAAAACAAATTCAAAGGTGAAATTTTGTTTAGCAGTGACTCAAAATGGGTTAAATATGAATTAATTAGTACACTTAAATTCTCATAGAACATCTATATCCATTGCAGATCATATTTTTACATTTTCAGAATATATCTTACGCTTAGCCAAAACTGTAACACAAATTCTAGTTTTTTTTTTCAAATTAGTTAGAAAATAAAGGAAATTGTTGAAAGTAAATGAAATTAAAATTTTCCATGACATTTAGGATGATTTAAGACGAAATAAGATTGATTGAAAAAGTTTATTACCATAACGGTTGTTGTTACAATAAGGATTTCGGCCGTCAACCGTTATTGTAATAAAAATTTCATAGACATATTTTGTTTAGAAGTGACTAAAAATAACTTAAATATGAATGGATTAGTATATTGAAGTACAAGTAGATCATCTTTATCCATTTCAGACAATATATTCGTATTTTCAGAATATATCGGACACTAAGTCAAAATTGTAAGTCGAAAAAAATCGTAATTTCTTAAATTGGTTCGACAATAAAGGAAAACTGTTTAAAAAGACTATAATGCCGATTTTCCGTGACTATAAATCATTTAAGATGTTTTAAAGACAAAATAAGATTGATTTTAAAAAGTTTATTACCATAACGGTTGTTGTAAAAAATAAGGATTTCGGTCGTCAACCGTTATTGTAATAAAAACTTCAAAGACATATTTTGATTAGAAGTGACTCAAACTAACTTAAATATGAATGAATAAGTATACTCAAGTACTAGTAGATCATCTATATCCATTTCATACAATATTTTCGTATTTTCAAAATATATCGGACACTTAGTCAAAATTGTAAGAAAAAAATCTTAATTTCTTAAATTAGTTCTAAAATATCAAAAATAACTGTTTAAAATTAGAATACCAATTTTCAGCGACTATAAGTCATTAAGGATGTTTTACATGTAAAGACGAAATAAGATTGATTGAAAAAGTTTATTACCATAAAGGTTGTTGTTACAATTAGGATTTTGGTCGTCAACCGTTATTGTAATAAAAACTTCGAAGACATATTTTGTTAAGAAGTGACTCAAAATCACTTAAATATGAATGAATTAGTATATTCAAGTACTAGTAGATCATATATATCCATTTCAGACAATATATTCATATTTGCAGAATATATGGGACACTTAGCCAAAATTGTAAGAAAATCTTAATTACTGAAATTAGTTCGAAAATAAAGAAAAAAAACTGTTTAAACTGACTGAAATAGCAATTTTCCGCAACTATTAGTCATTTTGGATGATTTAAAGACGAAATTAGGTTGATTGAAAAAGTTTATTACCAAAACTGTTGTTCTAACAATAAGGATTTAGGTCGTCAACCGTTATTGTGATAAAAAATCAAAGTCATTCCTTTGGGTAAAATAGTAATAATAACAACTGATATCGGTATTAAGCAATCATGAAATATATTTTGACTTCAACTAAGAAGTTAAATTTATTCAAAAAATGTAATTTTTCGATATAAAAAGTTTATTACAATAACGGTTGAGCATGCCAACCGTTATTGTGATAACAACTGTTATTGTAATAAACTGTTTTTAAATGTTATTTTTTTTCATAATTAGTTAAAATATGCAATTATTTTTGGTGATAATGTCTCAGTTACAATTAATTCCTTCACGTAAAATAAAAAAATCCACTTTTAATTCATATAACAAAATTTATTACAATAACGGTTTTTATTACAATAACGGTTGTTACAATGCTAAATTGATTTTATGCATGATTTCGGTTATTTGCCAAATGAATATAAAAAAGTTAAATATTATAAAGTTCTGATGCCTTTGAACAAAACAAAACTTTCTCTCTGAAACAACCTTACCCTGTTTGAGAAATAGATGAGTGAAAAATCATGGAAAGAATAAGAATAATCCATAATTGGTGCATTTTAGAAAAAAAATATCAGGTAGATTGATCCATTCAAGTCATCCTATTATGTCTTTATTTTAACATGCTGTTATCATTTTAATCGAATCTTAAAATTACCTGTATTTACCTATTGTTTATAACAAAATATTGATTAAAACCCTTTGAATGCATCCGTTCTGGATACTAACTCTATTATGTGCAACAAGGCCAAGTATTTTGGCTTTATTTTACAAAAGGAAGTGTTTAAATGGTTCCACGTGATCAAATCTAAAGGTGCTTTATTTATGAGTCATCTATATTATGTTCGTTTTTAAAAAGTTTGTCACGAGTGCAATTTTTATCGCCTTTAACATGTAATTTGTGTAAGGACAGCGATTCACATGGGTGTCTTTGGCACCTATTGCTGTCATTGAATGCCCTAAAGCATCACATTATAATCAGGTTGAGATTTTGATTGACACGTTGTCCACCAATTTCTTTAGTATAAGCATGCAAATTAAGAGTTATCTTATGACTTTTAACTTTTGACCATTAAACCAATTTGTTAACCGCTGTGTTCTTCATTTCAACATTACATTTATCATGCAACGGGTGTGATAATGGTTTTCTATTGAAGATTTTTTTTGTACTTTTGTGTTTGTTTGTTTATCTATTAGTTCTGTTTGTTTTGTTTGTTCTGTGGTGTTTTTCGTATATATAAACATTTCTCAATGCGTGTGTAAAGGATTTTGATATGAATTTACATTGATATTAATATATGTTACATGCTTTATTTGACAAAATGGTTTGATTGATGTCCCTTTCATGTTCAATTATTTTTTTTAATCAGCTACTCACCAGGATTGCACAAGATTGACATCGAAGCGGAGTAATGTGGAAGGTAGTAAGATTTTAACATTAACATTAACTCTGTGTGTAGAGCTGTTTCACCGACTGATAGTAGTAATTCAGAAAAAAAAGACATGAATAAAAAAACAAAACATGCATGCATCAAAAAACATACATTGTCACTTCAATTTGCAGCCGCACATAAAAACATTGTATAGAGACAACATTATGGGTCGATAAGGCAACTTCAAATAATAATATAATTTCATATCTATTATCGTGTGTTTGTGTGTGTGTGTGTCTGTGTGTGTTTTACGCCCTTTATCGACGCACCTGGTCCATATAGGGGGTCAGTCTTATTGGTGGAGGAAACCGTAGTACACAGAGGAAACCACCGACCTTGGCAGGTAACTGACAAACCTAATCACATACAGTTGGGAAGTCCCTTTTGTTAAATACAAACGGGACTCGAACACAAGGTGAGAGGTGATCGGCTAGTGATAAATAGTCTGGTATTTAAACCAGCGCCTTACACCACTCGGCCACCCAGGCCCCCTATACATTGTATTATCAATCTTATATCTGATTGTCAACCATTTTTAAACAGTTTAGATCGTGTAGGTGTAATCATATGTACATGTAATCTCACATTTTATATCAAACTGACCATGATGTTTCTGTTGTTAGATTAACCATCGTCATTTACATTCACGCA
Source organism: Arcuatula senhousia (assembly GCA_963971305.1). NCBI lineage: Eukaryota > Metazoa > Mollusca > Bivalvia > Mytilida > Mytilidae > Arcuatula > Arcuatula senhousia. The sequence goes on from CAXARO010001447.1 coordinate 50,667, forward strand.
AAAATGAAAAGAGCTCTTCTAGTTCCGGATCATTATATATTGTATAGAGAATAGAGGACTTTTCTTTTACTAAATATCTTTCGTTAATAGAATGTAAAATTATGAATTGTATGAAATTTGCCATGTTATTATAGATATGATTCTTACTCGTTTGTTCATTGGTAAACACTTTGACTTCGCAGAGGTAATATAATCATTAATGGTTATGCCGCTTTGAACTAGCTTAGAGATTTCTATAAAACGCCCTCACACAATGTTATAACACGCTTAATGAAAAATGCTTTGGCTGAAGTCTGCATAGTTGACACAACACTTGGCTTCACCCTTTTCAAATGGTCCCCAAAGTCGATATGGTGGGTTTTAAAGTTTAATGTCAAAATTGGCATGTCTTTTAGCTAAAATGCAAGCAAGAAATGTATCAAAATGATAATAAAAGAAATGTTTCACATTTTTATTTGTGACAACTTTTTAAATTGAATGATGGTGAACCGAGGTAACATTGAAATCGGTTGTCTACTATGGTTTCATAAATATTTGTGCGGTATCAATTTGCGTGGTTTTCTAACGATACTTGACACCCAATGAAAAGGACATTTATTATTGCAGCAGTTTTTAGAACCACGAATTAATAAATTCATGACTTGATATTTTTTCATTTAAGCAAGATGATTAACACTAAATTAACGTTAAATATTGTGACGTTAAACGTTAATTTAACATTGGTTAAGTATGACATCAACGTTAGATAATGTCTCTTCTATGAGCATTAATTTTTATCTCTATAAGGGGATCGTTTGACAACCGCCAAACAACGGCTTTTCTCTATCTGCACTAGTTTTCATATTTTTAACCTTTTAAGGTAGCACCATACAAAAGTGCTTAAATTTTATCATTTTTTTAAAATTTTTTATATACTACTTAATACTCCTTTTCAAATAGTGCAAAAATATTTTCAGTACACCCTATAACTAATGAGCTATGGTGATAATTAAATAATCAAAACAAACGCACATGTAATTTAAGCTGTTAGTAAACCATGAAGGTAGGGCTTATCAATAACAGCTGGAAAATTTTATGACTATTGACCAGTCATTTGAAGAGAAATTATAAGATAGACAATCATTAGTGGAACCACCTGGTCAGTAAAGGAGGAGTCTTGCCCTTTACAGTAAACAACTGACCTGAGATAAGGTCAATATGATGTCATATTTCCAACAAATTCTTCAGACAGTGTAGCGGGTTATGCATTTTGGGCTATATTTAATATTTGTGTTGATGAAACTTGGTTTATAGGTCAAATAGATGTTGATTTATGATTATGTAAGAATTCTATAGTGCCCCCATGGAAGGAATCATGCTATTTGATCTAGAAAATGGGGCTCAAAGTAGGAACTTGATATTTTGGTTTTTTTTTCCACTCAAAAAGTAAAGTTTGATCGATTTTAGCTCAACGATGGGTACCCCAAATTGGCAATAGTTTTTGGATATACTATTCAAAGGTTAATTATCAACAAAACTGTGTTTCAGATTTTAAATTAAAGCTTAAGAAAATATTTTATGGCACATTCAATATAGTGACTCCTAATGCAATAAAGCCTTGTACTAAAAATATTGCTTTAGTGGTGAATGGAATGTGATAGGAAAATTCGGAGACAATGGTTTGGAGGTCATGCAGTGTTGATTCAGATTGTATTAGTCTTCAGTACATATTTTTAATGCTGGGAGAGCTAATTTCATTTGTGTCAGTTATGTTGAAATTTTTACTTTTGAACAGTTATTTCTTTTGTTTTATAATGTAGTTTATTCAATTTGGTATCATCATAAAAGGTAACATTTCTTCTTTCCAATGGTGTCTCATTTATTGAAATTGGTGAAATAATAAGAAAGTTATGTTGGTTTAAAGTGTGATGGTCGGACTAAATCCAACCTTTGTATGGTGCTACCTTAAAGGGCAAAATCCCCTATAAGAGGTCTCTTGGCACTTTCGAATCAATGGAGATGAAGGTTTAAGCAAACAACAGCTTTTTTGTTTCTGTAAGTGTGTTAATTCTATACGGCAAAAACGACACGAAAAACACTATTGTTAACTTTCAAAGAGCTATATCCCCTATAAGGGGTCATTTGTCATCTTTGACCCAATTGAACATTTTGCAGTGTTCAATCAGTGTAATGTTTAAGCAAACAAAAGCTTTTCTCTATCTGCAATAGTTTTCGTTCTGTAAAGCAGAAATGCTATGATTAGCATTTAACCCTTATAAAAGGTCATCCGACATCTTCGACGTAATGGAGAATTTTATATCTAGCTTTTGTGCAAAATACTGGAAGGATCAGTCAAACTTAGTTTAATAAAATTCTGTTCAGCAGTTTTAGGGGAGAAGATTTTCGAACAATTGTTAACAGACGACGACAAACGCCAACAGAAGACAGCGATTTAAATAGATCACATGGACCCTCGATCCAGGTGAGCTTAAAGGAATCCGATACAAATGGGAATTCGAACCTGCTTCCCCTGTTTTCGCTACAAAAAGGTTAGTTGTGTTCCTTTCTCATGAAGTTCCCTTACATGGATGCAGATCAAAATGTTTCTAACTTGGTACAACATTAAAAGTGATATATGTGGTAAAGCATTGTTTACACATAATTAAAACGTTTTACATTGACTATGATTTCTTTCACAATAGGGTAAGCTCGAGAAAGACACCATTTTACCCTTTAGAAGAAACAAAGCTACCATCACTCCAACACTTTGGGGAGAAAATATTATATTATCATATTTCTATTTCAGAACTTCAGACAACTTTGAATGATCCTTTATGTTTCAATTATTCTTTTTAAGGTACCATAAAAGTCAAAATCTAGGACGTACACATATCAATAAACAAATGCTATTTTTTTCTTTATTTTATCAAACTTTAAAATACAACTTAGTCAATATCCCAAGTTTCATGTATATTTGGTCAAACTATTCTTATTTTTTGTGTAGATCGTTATAAAAATGAAGATTTTGGTGAAAGTTAATTTTTGGGAATCATACATTTCTAAAAGAATTCCACAGCTTTAATTAAGATTTATTTCAAGTGAAAATTTATGCTAATGGAACAATATTGACCATATTAAGGTGCTCCAAATTTCGGATTTTTTATTCTATTAGTTAATAAAAAAATATTTGAGATTGAAGTCGGGGTGTGCCTGATATTTACTCGTCAATGGGTAAAAATTTTGCAATATTTCTTTATTAACAAACAATATATGAATTCTAAGACTGGGAGCACCTCGGTATAATTAATATCGACACATAAGCATAAAATTTGGCACAAAACAGGGTTATATGAAAACTGCAGAATTTTTTCAGTAAGTGTAATTACAAGACGCAAACTTTCATCAAAATCTGTATTTTCATATTTATATAAGTAGTGTACGATAAAACGGATATTGCAAGAAGAATATGTGTCAAATCTTAATTCATAATTCCATAAAATAAGGTAGATGTTGACATTTGGAATTCATATGTGTATGTTCTAATTCTTGACTTTTATGGTACCTTAACCATTTTCATTGTGTTTTCATAGCAATTTTTAATGTGATGTATCAATGTAAATGTTGAAATAATTCATCAAAATATGTACTTAAATAATTTTGGCTATTACAAATATGTCTCACCTGTCAGCATTGCCGTTGATCACATTAAAAGTCTACCCAGGTCTTAAGTTAAGAAGGTTACTATGAGTCTAGGTCATTCAGGAATTGACAGTGTTGATTTAAAACTACCAAGGAAAATATAAAACAACTAAAGTGTGTCTAAATCATAGTAATTGAGCATCAGAATTTAAGTAAATAAACGGCTTAAGTGTAAAATAAGGTCAAGGTCAGCCAAAACGGTGACAGATGCAAAACCTTATATATAATTAAGAAACTATATCCTAAGTATAAGATGTCTATAATCCTTTTAAGAAACTATTTCAAGTACGTGCTGACCCAAGAAATTGTTTGAACATTTTTAATCTGTCTGCAAAAGGCTTAAACTGATCAAACATACATTTACATCTACGACTTCACTCTAAACAGTCTATTTGAATAGGAGAGGGACAATGACGCGGAAAAAACGATAGGGATAGCTTTTTGTTTTTCTATGCTCAACGTTATTCACATCAGGTGACCTACCCTACTCTTGCAAAAAATGAAAATAAAAGAATCGGAATTAGAATTTTGGGTTTGTTTTTTTAAAGGGCTATAGGAATTATATACTTTTCAATTAATCTATGTTTCACCACTGTCTTACAAAAACATCATGTTCCTAAAGACCTAAGTTTGAAGAGTCATTGTAAGGTAAACATGAGCTTAAGGTAACATGTTAGAAATTGCGTTAACAATAACCCAAGGAGTTTGTATACTCAACATCAGGTGACTAGTTTTCATACTTTTTAAAAAATTCATTTTCCACTAAATTGTTACAAAAAGTTTATACCCAGAAAAGTACAGGAAAGTTATACATAAATTTGAGGTGAATGTCATATGTGGTAGTTGTGTACACAATTACTCAAATTGTTTGTATATCAAATATCAGATGCCTGTTTCATACTTTTGAATTAATTGGGTTTTTTTTCTGAAAAATTCTCATAAAAGAGTTACTTTGGCGCTTGAATAGGTTGTTTCGCCTTCCGCTACTTATAGTCGCAGGTGGATAAGAAGTCCAACAATTATAACCTCCTTTGAGCGATATCTAATAGCAACGAAATTTCTTCGTGCATATCTCTATATAATTGATTTTCTTTGTGCAAGTTTTAATCTAAATACATTGAACAGTTTAAGAAGAATCGGTCAAAGTGACTAACGGAAAGATAATATGATTTCCATATATCCCCTAAAACTATGTTTTCTGAGGTAAAACTTGATTTTCGTTAAGCAAAATACAAATCTTTATTATTAGATGTGCTTGGTAAAGGAGTAGTAAAATATTTCGTACAGTCATCAGGTTTCTGTTTACCATAACAGGAAACTGTAAAGAAAAACGTTCAAAGCATCAAAATACAATCTTAGTAAGTTACAGGAACAATTATACTGACAAAGTAAGAATAACAAAAACTCTTTTTTTTTTGTTTCGAAAATATTTGAAAAATCAAATAAGACTATGCAAATCCTTTAAACGTTCTAAACATCTAAAGTAAATTTTTCTTATGAAATTAAGTAATCTTAGTATTTCAAATTGCAGGGCTAAAAAGTTTTAAATGTCTAACATTTCGATTTGTGATTAAGAATATATGTACAATAACATTGAAAAAATAACAACATAATTATTGCACCCAGAAATTACAAAAGATTAAAGACAAGCAAATTGTTTTAGTGTTTAAGGATTGGGTTAAAATGTCACAAGCAAACCAAAATCTTCACAACACCGTTAGAAAGCAAATCACAAACAAACCAAATGTCAAACAATACCATTGTCCATACAATTCGTGTCTATGTTCAACTAAGACTTCATAATATTAAAGTACATGCAACAATAGATTTTAAGAATTAAAAAACACAATCTTATTTCAGTCTTAATTATGCTTGGATAAGTTTTGTCTACAATTAAGTATTTAATGCAAAACAAATGTTACAGAAAGTCACTATAAAGTTGAAATTAAATTAAATGGCAAACAAAATCGTGATTAATGAATACTGAACTGCTATTAATGCAACGTAACTAATGAACATAGCTAAATACATGTTAATAACAAAAATTTAATGAAAATCCACATTAAAGTGATAAATCAAAGGAGATTATAACGTTTTGTCAGCCAAAACTAAAAAGCAGATATGGGTACAATTAACATTGTATGATTTTTAATCCCCTTTTGGACCTTTTATTTTCTAAAGAAAATGGGGACCTTTCAATCCATCATTTAATTATAAGGAGCTTCATTCAGCAGCTACTCTAACTAAAAATCTATGATTTCCGATTCATTGATCATAGCAACTGAAAATGATAGGTAGCTGCTTCAAAAGAAAGAAAATATAACTTTTATTTTCAAAATTATACGAAAAATGAAATTGTTTAATAAATGAAAATTTTCCCTTTCTGTGATTTCCTTTTTTCTTCCGATCAGTCGAAATTTTTATGTGCTTTAGTCGTTGGAAGCAATTAAATACCAATATAAGAGAAAATTATTAAACACATACAATTTAAATATGACCTGCATCAATAAGCATTCATCAAATAAATTTAAATTTGGCTTATTGAAATAAAATATATTGATTTATTTTTAAAAAAGGAGTGTAACTAATAAATTCATTTACTTAAAGATGGTCATTAATCTAAGAAATGAAAAATCTATAAATCAACAAATCGCTTAATGAAATGTTTATTGCAGTTGCTTCAATAAGTAAAATTTCATAGAAATAGGATATATATTTCTTGATTTATTGGGGAGTGTTTCGACCATACATGCTTGGTCACGACAAATTTGGCTAAACTAATATGGTCAGACCGTACGTGTTTGCTCATAAAGCTATAACGAGCCAGACAGATCCAATATACACACATAGACTGTACCAAAATGGTCATGACAATACGCATATGGTCCAGATTATCATGTGGTGAGGAACACTTAAGTAATCGGACGACAAAAAGGAGGAGGACGACGCATGATTACTGCATCATACCAAATATTTCCTCAACTTTTTACAGTCGTATAAGAACAACCTTTAATGTTGAAAGGTGCTTGAAGTCTGACATTTAAAAACTTTTCAAAATCTCTCAAGACCTTATAAGGGTACCTGCAGATGCTCCAATGGAACTACCCAGCCCCGTCCCATTAGCAATGTCGCGTATTCACTTACATTGATTACAATCATCTCCGTAATATCCTTCACAACAAAAGTATGTACTGTTTTCAACGGCTCTGGAAAAGAATAATTTCATATACATGTGTATATGTTCGACAGATTTTGATTTTATATTTCTAAGTCTTCATATTTGGTTAGCATTTTTCAGTAGAGAGCGCCTTTGATGAATCTTCATTACCAGGCATGGCAAAAATAATTGTCAGGAACTTTGTTTATGTTGTCTATTCCTAATGAATTGGATATAAAGCAATCACTGTTTGCATTGTCCATCTACCAAGAGTTAAACATAATGAGCACATTTCAACAAGAATATTTAAATTTGATATCAAATCCAAAAGACTATGCTTTGACAGCATGTATTATAATCGGCATTTCTAAATTCAAAAAGTAACTTTTGGGCGTGAAGAATAGCCAAATATAACAACTAGAATGCATATTCAAAAAAGGCATGTGGGCTTTTTTTTTAATCATCAAAACTCACGCAATTTTTAACATGCACATCTTGGCATTCCGAAAAGCTAATATACATAATTTATAACAGTACAGTCAATACATTTTTGGTATTAGTGTTTACAAGAAATATACGACGGAAAATCAGATGGACAGGGCACTAAATAAAGATAGTTTAAATTACATGTACTGACCTATATCTGGTACATTTCCCTGTTTTCCATAGGCCACAGTCTTCTTGGTAGCTCATCTGCGAATAAAATGTGTAGTTACACCACCCGGGGCTAGAAATAGAACAGAAAGTATAAAACAGATATATTTTTAACAAGTTTTAATTTAGTTTAAACATATTTATTTATCCTGGACCGGGAAACAAACTACATGCTTATGTGAGTCCCTCTCCAACTAGCAGTTTGCGAGTGTGGCCTTTTTATCGGCCCCACTGAGCCTTCTCTTATCAAACTCTACAAAGGTGTCGTTAATATGCATGGGTTATTTCTCTCTACATACAGGTGACAACCTTTTTTTCGTCCCTTACCAAGGGCTAGCATCTTTCTTTAAGACAATACTTGCAAATGGTGTCAATAGAGAGTCGGAAAATAGGTTCATGAAATTTTTACCACGGAAGAGGATCGAACCACGAACCTCAGTGCGTTAACCACTACAACACCAGCTTTCCTTTTATTTGAAATGGTATAAGTGGATAAAACCATTCTATAATGGACGTGTTTTTCAGCACAAAATAGGGATTCAACAGGGCACTAATTGTGCACCTTTTCTTGCTGATTTGTTTCTTCATTCATATGAAGCAGACTTCTTACAACTAAACAAAAAAATGTCGTTAACTAGCTGTCTCTTTTAACCTCACTTTCCGTTATATTGAACACTGAACAATTCTCGATTTGGTGACTTTCTCCATCTACGTTTTTTTAGATCTTCATCTTGAAACTGACACTCAAGGAAAACTTTCAACAAAGCTCTATGACAAACGTGATGACTTTAATTTTCCAATTTTCAAATTTCCCTTCTTGTGTAGCAACATTCCGTCCGCTCCAGCATATGGAGTTAACGTATCTTTATTAATTCGTTACTCCAGAGCATGGGGACTTACATCGATTTCCTTAGCAGAGCGTCACGTCTGACGCAAAAAAAAACTACTCATACAGGGTTATGTTGCTCCTCGGTTGCTGTCCTCACTCAAGAAATTTTACGGAAGACATCAGGCACGTATGGGATTTCGATCTCTCAGATGAGTGCAAATGTTGGTTTGTCATAGGGTTTTGTTTTGTCTTCCTTTACCGGATTTGACACACTGAATCGACTTGTTTGTGTTGTTGATTGATATTCAGTTATTTTTGTGTTTCCATGTTCTACATGTTGTCTGTTTTTGTCCCGTTCTTGTTGTCGTTTGCTGGTTTTGTCTCTGCTCTTTCGGAATTATGACATTCGGATACCCCATTGGTTCCTCTGCTTCTTCCCCGTTGTTCTATATTTGAAGATCAATGATGTTAAATATTTGATGATAGTGTAAACATATTTTATTAATGTTTTGTATAACATTTTACAATCAAAGCAACATAACAAAGGAACAATTATATACAAAATTACAATTAATAAAAGGATTCGGAAGCAAGACTAAAAGTCTTATTTAAATCAATCTCCTTAATCAAAATACAAATTAGTGATGTATTATTTAAGCAGACATCAAGGGCAATGCTATACAATAAATTGAATATGTATACAGCTCGTAGTTATGTTAGTCAGAAGAATGGTGCAGAAGGGTAACTAAGAATAGGTGTGAAAGGTTGGGAGTAAGTTAAGGGTAATTGTGATTGAAGAGGTAAGGCATTCATACAACCTTTGAGGTTTTGTCTATATTTATTCAAAGTCAAAACGTTTACTTTTTAAGATGTATTGGTGTACGGATTCAAATATATGAACATTCTGTTCATCCGATAAGGTATCTGTGTCAAATAAAAGTATATTACATGATAAGTGAATCTGTGGAGTATGGAGAGTAAAAATATGCCTTGCTCTGAACGCTTGAAATCCTGGACAATATAAAAGATAGTGAGAAGCAGTTTCAGAACTATTGCCACACAAATATGCTGGAGATTGAATTAGGTTCTCGTCATAAAGATCTTTATTTAAAATGCTACATTTTAGGCGAAGTCTTGCATGATATATCTGACCTTTACGATTACCACAATAATAATATTTCGGTTAAGTTACACTATTATTTATTCTGGATTTAAATATGCTTAAGGATGGGGATAACTTGACAGTAGTGGGTAAAAGGTTCCATGATCGAATTGTAGATGGCAAGAAATAACTTGAGTACCGACATGTTCTTGTGTTAATCTGTTGTAACGCGTCAGAGTTACGAGTAGGGTAATTATGAATCTGATTTTGTCTACTTGGAACAAGTTTATTTAAGTAGGGAGGGGTAATATTGTTTATTATTTTATAAAGTTGAACTTATTTGTGACTTTCACGTCGATCGCTTAGTTTTTGCCAACTAGTTTCTGTATATAAGTTACTTATTGATGATAATTTTGTTGCGCCTGTTACGTTTCAAGCGGCTTCTATTTGCACATTTTCGACTTTGTGCTTTAGAATCCCAGATTTTATCTGCATATTCTAGGATAGGTCGTATGAATGTCAAATATAGTTTTTCGAATGTTTGTCTATCGAGTATAAATTTTAATTTCCGAAGAATGCTTAGTCGGTTATATGCTTTTGTAACGATCATATCCATATGTTTACCCCATCCTCCGTCCTCAGATATAATAAGATATAATATTTGATGTTCAAGACTTAATTAAGCATATTCCTAACATAAGCCAAACCAATAGAGTTCCAACACGTCATTAGGATCTAAACCACAACAAAAATATTTTGCATACTTGTGTAAACTGCGTGTCGTTTTATTTGTAAATTTCTGGAGAGGACAAATAATTAGTTGTGTCCAATCCATTGGTATTTGTTTGCAGTAAGATATTTTTAGATTACTAACAGTTCCCGTCCGTTATGGTCCACATTAATCACAGATAATCACGGCTAATCAGTATCTACATCTTTAATGGTAAGCCTGATATCAGGGAGATTTTTTACGGCAATCATGCATTATCATAATCATTGTCTAGGTTGCAAAATTAAAAAAAAAAGAAATCAAATAAATAACTTATGTGGTTTGTAACTGTCATTATCACTCATTAAAAGAACTTTTGATTTATAATGACTGAAATGGATAAGTTGATGATACATCTTCAGTAAGAGTCAGTCAGTTAAAATCAAGGTATATTTCTATAAATGACTGACAATGACAGTTACAAACCGCATCAGTAATGTAAGATCAAGGTAAATGATTGAAATGGCTGTCATGGTTCGATACAAATAACAAAATTTATTGATATAAACTGGCATTGTTTGTCACAGTTAAAACCAACTAAAACAGTAAAAAGGACAGAAATATAAATTACAACAAAATTCCAGACAGTAAATTTCACTACGCCTGACGCGCGTTTCGTCTATTCAAGATTCATCAGAGGCGCTCTACCAAAAGTTGAAAATGCCAAACACTACATGAATAATTATGAAGGGCATATAATAATATCAAAAAATGTCGAACGATAAAACCAAATTATAACTGAGACCTACCTTTGTCTGGGGTAGGAAAAAACTAAGGATTTTGACAATTTAGAAATTTAAACGGATAATTCATAGCTTTGATGTGTTCGTCAACACAAAAGTGTTGATGCCGGAGCGGGCTAACCTCGGGGAATTAAAACTCCACCAGCAGCGGTAACCGTCACGGATGTTAGAAATATAAATTACAACACAGTTCAAGTCAGTAAATTTCAGTAATATCGATACTTCCTGAAGATATTGCATTTAATGAAATCAGCATTCTACAGATAAATTGTGTAAATTATAGTTTGCATTAGTCATATTAAATCCAATTTGAACTGTACACATGGTAATGTCAGTCTTTATTTTGGTTCATAGTGTTGTAAACATGTTAAATACTTTATTATTTTTTTTCATGTTTTATTTCGTAGTTTGAACCCTTGGTACTTGGGAATATTAAACAAGATTTGGTTTTTGGCCATTTTAGTGAACAGCTTCATACTGCAGATTTCTTGAAAAATATCATTTTTTTTTAATTTAATCTATTAAACAGTTCTTACATCTGTTTTAACAAAGCAATTCAATGCATGCAAAATATCATTGGAACCATATATATATTATGCATGAATTAGTTCTTTGCAAAAAGATTAGGAAAAATTATTATAAAGTTCCCTTGACAAGAACATAAGTTTCTTTTTAAAGCAAACTTACCCTGGTTGAGAAAAAGATGACTCAATAATCATTGTGAAAATAAGAAAATTCTGTAATTGATGCATTTTATAATTAATTCAGATGGATGAATTCATTACAGTGTTATGTCCTTCATTTCAACATGTTGCTCTAATTCTTATCGAATATTAACGTGCATATACCTGTTGTTTACTACCTTCACTTATCTCAAAACCATTAAAATGCATCCGTTCCGGACACTAACTTTAATAATGCTGAATAACAACAAAGATTTGGTTTCATTTGACAAAAGGAAGGCTTTAAATGCAACATTTTAGGTGCTTTATTTATGGTTTATCTATGTCCTTTATCAAAAAGTTTGTCACGAATGCATTTTTATGTCGCCTTTACATTATTTATTTTAAACTTATTTTTTTTCATACTGGATTGGGAAAAAGCTTAATGCTTCTTTAATACCCTCTCTAGTTTGCAGTTTGTGATTCTGGCCTTTGTAGCGGCCCCCATTGAGCCTACTCTTATCGAAATCTAGAGAAGGGTCATTTACGGGTACAAGGGTACAAGGTCTATCGATCTATGAAAAATTCACCTAAGACGAGGATCGAGTCAAGAAAAATGCAAAGACGCACCCATGGAGTATTTGAGTGTCAAAAGTCAAAAAGGGCAACGGCAAAACCGGGTAACACGAACAAGAACAACACGAATAAACACAAAACACAAAATCAACAATACGAACTCAAATCGTAACAATAGTGAACTCAGGTGCTCCGAAAGAGTAATCGGTTTCTGCTTACTATACATGTAGCACACCAGTCGTGAATTTCCAATTCAGTGTGTCAAATCCAGTAAAGGATTACCAAAAAATTCTACGACAAACCAACATCTGCACTCGTTTTAGAGATAGAAATTCCATATTTGTCTACAAATGCACGGCGTCTACCGTAAAATGTCTTGAGTGAAGACAGCAATCGTTGAGCAACATAACACTGTGTTTTGCAATTTCTGTGTAAAACGTGACGCTCTACCAAGTAAATCGGCGTAGTTTTGGCAAGCTCTGGAGTAACGAATCAACCGAGATACAAAAACTCGATAAGCAGGAGCGGACGGAATGTAGCCCGACACGTCAACTACTTCATCACTGGCTCACATCGCCTTAAACTTGTTACGTGTGTCTGAACAGCCCTTCATAGGGGTCACTTTGGCGCCTACATGTATTGCTGTCGATAGATGCCATTTAGCATCATAAAATAATCAGGTTAAGACTTTTGAATGACAAGTTACTCCCATTCCCTTAATTATTAGCATGTGAATTCAGCTTTATCCTATGACATTACAACATTTTTTTTGACATTTAATGAACTGGAAACCATTTTGTTTACCAAACAGTTTTTCAGACTCTTTTCATGCGACGGATGCGACATGCGTTTTCCAATGG